>JAWPHD010021358.1:0-28521 GCA_037043455.1 Cyrtodaria siliqua | reverse complement strand
TCTGGAAGTTCACTCGAGGCTCCGCCTCTCGTGTGATCCTTGACCTTGATCTGGCATTTACCTACTCGAGGTGATACAAACTTCCAGAACACGTTACTCTAGTAATAATCCTATTGTATTATTCAAAAAGCCACAACTCGGGTAATACTCTTTTGATTGGAACACCGAAACGAACTGAGTGTTGTTAAACGGTTAATCAACACATTTTAGGTTATTTAGAGCCTTCTCAGAAAGAGGGGAAAGGATACATAGCCTCCTCAGAAAGAGGGGGTAATGATACATAGCCTCCTCAGAAAGAGGGGAAGGATACATAGCCTCCTCAGAAAGAGTGGGAAGGATACATAGCCTCATCAGAAAGAGTTGAAGGATACATAGCCTCCTCAGAAAGATGGGGATGGATACATAGCCTCCTCAGAAAGAGGGGAAGGATACATAGCCCCATCAGAAATAGTGGGAAGGATACAAAGCCTCCTCAGAAATAGTGGGAAGGATACAAAGTCTCCTCAGAAAGAGGGGAAGGATACATAGCCTCCTCAGAAAGAGGAGGTAATGATACATAGCCTCCTCAGAAAGAGGGGAAGGATACATAGCCTCATCAGAAATAGTGGGAAGGATACAAAGCCTCCTCAGAAATAGTGGGAAGGATACAAAGCCTCCTCAGAAAGAGGTGGTAATGATACATAGCCTCCTCAGAAAGAGGGGAAGGATACATAGCCTCCTCAGGAAGAGGGGAAGGATACATAGCCTCCTCAGAAAGAGGGGAGGGATACATAGCCTCCTCAGAAAGATGGGGGATGGATACATAGCCTCCTCAGAATTACGGGGATGGATACATAGCCCCCTCAGAAAAAGAGGAAGGATACATAGCCTCGTCAGAAAGAGGGGAAGGATACATAGCCTCCTCAGAAAGATGGGGATGGATACATAGCCTCCTCAGAACTACGGGGATGGATACATAGCCCCCTCAGAAAAAGGGAAGGATACATAGCCTCGTCATAAAGAGGGGGACGGTTACACAGCCCCATCAAAAACATGGGAAGGATACATAGCCTCCTCAGAAGGAGGGGGCGGATATATAGCCTCCTCAGAAATATGGGACGGATACATATCCCCTCAGAAAGTGGGGAAGGATACATAGCCTCCTGAGAAAGAGGGGAAGGATATATAGCCTCCTCAGAAATATGGGACGGATACATATCCCCTCAGAAAGAGGGGAAGGATACATATCCTCCTCAGAAGGCGGGAGAGAAGGATACATAGCCTCCACAGAAAGAGGGGAAGGATACATAGCATCCTCAGAAGGAGGGGCGGATACATAGCCTCCTCAGAAAGAGGGCAAGGATATATAGCCTCCTCAGAAATATGGGACGGATACATATCCCTCAGAAAGAGGGGAAGGATACATAGCCTCCTCAGAAGGAGGGGGAAGGAAACATAGGCTCCTCAGAAAGAGGGGAAGGATACACAGTCTCTTAAGAAAGAGTGGAAAGATACACAGCCTCCACAGAAAGAGGGGAAAGATACATAGCCTCCTTAGAAGGAGGGGGAGGATACATAGCCTCGTCAGAAAGAGAGGAAGGGTATATAGCCTCCTCAGAAATATGGGACGGATACATATTCCCTCAGAAAGAGGGGAAGGATACATAGCCTCCTCAGATGAGGGGGAAGGATACATAGCCTCCTCAGAAAGAGGGGAAGGGTACATAGCAATCCTCAGAAAGAGGGGGAAGGATACATAGCCTCATCAGAAAGAGGGGGAAGGATACATAGCTTCCTCAGAAAGAGGGGACGGATACACAGCCTCCACAGAAAGAGGGGAAGGATACATAGCCTCCTCAGAAGGAGTGAAGGATACATAGCCTCCTCAGAAAGAGGGGAAGGATACATAGCCTCCTCAAAAGGAGTGAAAGGATACATAGCCTCATCAGAAAGAGGGGAAGGATACATAGCCTCCTCTGAAAAAGGGGAAGGATACATAGGCCTCCTCAGAAAGAGGGGGATACATAGCCTCCTCAGAAAGAGGGGGAAGGATATATAGCCTCCTCAGAAAGACGGGAAGGATACATAGCCTCGCTCAGAAAGAGGGGGGCGGATACATAGCCTCCTCAGAAAGACGGGGAAGGATACATAGCCTCCTCAGAAAGAGGGGAAGGATACATATCCTCTTCAAAAGAGGGGAAAGATACATAGCCTCCTCAGAAAGAGGGGGAAGGATACATAGCCTCATCTGGAAGAGGGGAAGGATACATAGCCTCCTCAGAAATAGTGGAAGGGTACATAGCCTCCTCAGAAAGAGGGGAAGGATACATAGCCTCCTCAGAAAGAGGGGGACGGATACATATATTCCTCAGAAATAGGGGACGGATACACAGCCGTCCACAGAAAGCGGGGAAGGATACATAGCCTCCTCAGAAAGAGAGAGAAGGATACATAGCCTCATCAGAAAGAGGGGAAGAATACATAGCCTCCTCTGAAAAAGGTGAAGGATACATAGCCTCCTCAGAAAGAGGGGGATACATAGCCTCCTCAGAAAGAGGGGAAGGATATATAGCCTCCTCAGAAGGAGGGGGAGGATACATAGCCTCCTCAGAAAGAAGGGAAGGATACATAGCCTCCTCAGAAAGACGGGAAGGATACATAGCCTCCTCAGAAAGACGGAAAGGATACATAGCCTCCTCAAAAAGACGGGAAGGATACATAGCCTCCTCAGAAAGAATGGAAGGATACATAGCCTCCTCAGAAAGAGGGGGAAGGATACATAGCCTCCTCAGAAAGACGGGAAGGATACATAGCCTCCTCAGAAAGAGGGGAAGGATACATATCCTCTTCAGAAAGAGGGGAAAGATACATAGCCTCCTCAGAAAGAGGGGGAAGGATACATAGCCTCATATGAAAGAGGGGAAGGATACGTAGCCTCCTCAGAAATAGCGGAAGGATACATAGCCTCCTCAGAATGAGGGGAAGGATACATAGCCTCCTTAGAAAGAGGGGGAAGGATACATATATTCCTCAGAAATAGGGGACGGATACATAGCCTCCACAGAAAGAGGCGAAGGATACATAGCCTCCTCAGAAAGAGGGGGAAGAATACATAGCTTTTTTAGAAAGAGGGGGAAGGATACATAATAATCAGGGAATCTCTCCTACTTTTACAAACGAATAGATTCCAACGTGTTCGGAGGATAGACCCCTGATACACGGGCACGGCGGGGGATAAACAGAGAAAGGAAAACGAAATAACAAACGATGTGTTATCAAATGATAGAAACTAGGTGACCTAAATGTTGAACCATTCATTCAAACTAATATTTAAAGTATATTGGACGAGAAATGATAAAGATTTATAACCGTATTTACATCTTTCAGGTTTATGTTTCATAAGGAAAAAAAACGTGCATTTCCTCATCAACCTTATTTTTTGGCAAAAAAAGTTTTAAAAAATATCTGCATACCTACCATATTATGTTTTTAGAGCTGGTTGGATGAACAATATTGTTTTGGCCTAACAACAATCAGCGATTGCATAAATAAACACAGTTGCGTACATACCTATATTTCTGAGATCGTCTACAGCAGTCTCCATTGTAACATTGGATACGGGTCTAGAAGCATCTAAAACGACGTATGTAACATAACCTGCAACCAAACAAACAGAATATATATTCTTCATTCAAACAAGCGCCCATATTGTTGCACCATATGCGTTTAATATGTTTTTCTTACAAATATACAGACCTAATGCCGTGTCATTGTGGGATTATCCTAGACATAATATCGTGTCATTGGGATTATCCTAGACATAATATCGTGTCATTGTGGGATTATCCTAGACATTATGCCGTGTCATTGTGGGATTATCATTGACACGTGTCATTGTGGGATTATCCTAGACCTAATACCGTGTCATTGTGGGATGTTCTTGCATACCGGATACTCTTATCTGCGTTTTACATAGGTGACGGTAATATAAGGATGTTTCATGGATATCCGGTGAAGATAGGATTTCTAACCCGAGGTATAAGTGTTTCCGACCGAGGGTTGGAATTCACTATCTGAACCGAATACCCATGATATATTCTTGTTCTTGCATATAAGAGACATGTTGTGCATTGACGCTGCCAGCTATTAACGTTTTGCATGTTTTCCTGCATACCGGATGTTGGTGCGCATGAATTTTATCTCGACCCTAGGGTGAGATAAATGACGGATATCCTTGTCCGGTATGCAAGAAAATACTTTCCATCCCCCATGTAAAACGTGGATAGCCTTATCCGGTATGCCTGAGTTTACACCTGAAGGAAGATAAAAGTCGCGCACTGATATTAACAATGTTAATCATTAATATATTCTTGTAAATTAACAATCATTGTGTAAATGAACATGCAAAACGTTACTAGTTGGCGACGTCAATGCTCAGAATGGAAATGATATGTCAAGAAAAAGAATCCTTCATGGGTATCCGGTGAAGATAGGGAAACTCCAACACTCGGTATAATTGTTTTAATCGGAGCGAGCCTCGGTTCTTATGAAAACAAGTAATCCTCGTGTTGGAATTTCAGACCTTCACCGGATCCTAGACATAATACCGTGTCATTGTCGGATTATCCTAGACATAATACCGTGTCATTGTGGGATTATCCTAGACCTAATACCGTGTCATTGTGGGATTGTCTAGACAGAATACCGTGTCATTATGGGATTATCCTAGACATAATACCGTGTCATTGTGGGATTATCCTAGACATAATACAGTATCATTGTGGGAGTATCCTAGACCTAATACCGTGTCATTGTGGGATTATCCTAGACATAATACCGTGTCATTTTGGATTATCCTAGACCTAATCCGGTGTCATTGTGGGATTATCCAAGACATAATACCGTGTCATTATGGGAGTATCCTAGACCTAATCCGGTGTCATTGTGGGATTTACGTGATTGAAAGCCTGATCTTTCAAATTCAAATTCTTTGTTTCACTCAGGCTATACATACAAATGTAGCAACAAGTGGTATAAACATATATTAAACAATGATTTAGATCTTATGACAGTATATCAATTTCAGTAGTTTAGATGTAGAGAGAATGTGAAGAAAATATATGAGATAAGAAGAAGTTGAGGAATTTTCTACGTACACATGGAGGAAATGAGTGGAGCGAAAGAACAAAACACGAATCCCACCCATCTGTCAACTAACCTGACTTGCCGAGGGCCAAACGCGTAACTATTGTATCGTGTTATTTATTGATATATGGTTACAATAGTTCCGCGTTCACCTGCCGTTATATTTGTATCCCCTTCGAATTGCTTACTTGTTGTTTAAATTAAAAATTGCCATTATCAATTCCTGTAATTTTTCAGAATTGCCATACCGAGACTCTTAGTTAATTCCTTACAACGTCTGCCAGTTAGACATAGGACGGGTTAAGACTAGTTTTGTGTGGGTTACACTCGCCAGTAAAATACTCGAGCTTTGTTTTGGTTTCTCTGTGTATCCTTGTATTCTGACGGTGGCTTCCTGGGTAGAACCAGTACTAATCAATGTTGCAATACTTATCTTGATCAAGAATAAATACCATGGCCATGGCGAGGATCGAAACCACGACCTCGCAATCTGGAGCACGACACTGTACCACTGGACCGCACGCTCCACTTATTTCAGAATTAGTTTACAGTCTGTATTATTATGCATTTTTTAGGAGACATTTGTAAAAATGCGTCTTCGTTTATTTTAATAACAGTAAAAGGTATGCATCAAAAATGGCGTTTAACACATGTGTTAATTATGAAGGACGTTTACCCAGTTTCTTAGCATCTTTGGACGTATAGTATACACAATAGTCGATTGCCAGTCCGGTGACCACCACTGTGGTTATGCCGTGCTGCCGAAGTATTGAGTCTAATTCCGTATGGGAAAATCCTCCATTGTCAAAAAATGCTGAATAAGAATCGACCTGAAATTGAAAAAAAAGAGTAAACATTTCGTGGAAATCGTCTTGCAAGAAACAGGTTTGAATGGTGTTTTACGTCATTTTCAGCACATTTTACCAAGAACCAGTACTGTATACCTCCCGCATCTGTAAGAATCGACATTTTCTCACTTACCAGTCGAGCTCCCAGTGGGATTCGAACCAGCAGCGGCGAGAGGCGTGCATTCTTGAAGGCATCGATTTTACCATTCCGGCAACGGATGCGTTGAAAGGAGAGAACAGGATAATACATAAGAGTGCAGTCTCTTTTCGTGTGAACATATATATCTTAAAAGCCTCTTCAACGCTCAAAATGCATGGCGTACGTATTAAACAGTACAACTGTATGTGTTAAACGATATACATTTTGAAGGGACACATGCTAATCTTGACGTAGTTATCAAGCGGTAAAGAAGCTATCCCGCCAACAACAGCTCAATTTTACAACATATGTACACCGTTTCTAAACCTACTGAAGACAACGTATACATATAACTTACATATTTAGAGAATCCAAACTCTATAGCCACAATATAAATGGCTTTAACTAGCCAGGCCAAAGCTCAAAACTGAAGCGTTGAATTACGGGTTACCAACTCATAATTCATTCTACGCATATTCAAAAGCGGGTATTTTAAGAACCCAATAAAACTATACTTTTAATCGGCACATATACATTATTTTATGACCTGAACACCTAGATAGGGTTTGGATAAACGATTTTGAAGTATAATTTTTGCCGCTATTTTGCGTGTTAGTTTAAAATTAGCACTTTGATTTATTAATTCAGTAATTCTGTATCATTTTAAAATTGCTTCCATGTATAAGTAAATCAAAGACAATAAAAACAGAGTTTATCTAAACTCTTTGTAAAAAAGACATTCTTAAAATATTATCACACATATTTAAGATAGATGGAGAAATCTTGATATAATTATCATTGGTAAACGTCAATATATATCATAGATAAAATAGCGTTGACTCTAAAAAAACAAACGTTTCAAGTATAAAAAAAATATTAAAAACAATTAAAGACTAATAAACCAAATAAAGCCAAACAGTTAATCAAGCAAAGAAACTCACGTTACAAGTATATCCCTTTTTAACTGTAATATCGCCATCTCGCTGTATAACCTGTGTACTGATCTCTGCGGCAGTGGTGTTAATCACGCAATGGTCCGGCCACAGGCTCTGGGAGATGTTGTATTTGACGTCACAAGAAGCACTGACACACATAGAACCTATAACACATTAATGGGATCTGTTTTTATATTGATCACTATGGCATATAAGGACCGTAATGTATACTGAGCAACATTACTTTAGCACATAACATACAGGTAGTTTCCATAGACGAGATACAAAGCCGTGTATGTTAGAGGACAAGGATAAAATGACATATATATGACCAATAATAATGCTACAAAGTCATTTGTAAATAAAGTCGGTGATAGAAATAAAGCAAATATGATGGGAACAGACTTTGGTAGGTTATCGAAAAGCGTTCTCATTTCAATGAAAAGGGAGGTAAGTTTATAATCACGAAATTTAGAATGTACACATATTTGGTTTGAGAATAACAATCGTTCGTAAACACATTTCAGCGTATTTTAAACAATGACAGAAATGGGCAATTCGTTTAAATGCCAAATATAAAATTTATTCAATGCAAATACTTTTGTATAATGAAATAAGTTTTTTTTAATATATGGGAGGTAATTATAAAAATTCGCTTAGAAACTAATAAAATAACACATTGTTTTAAAAATCACACCATTACCTAGTATTTCTAATATCTGCAAACAATTATATCAATCTTCATATGTTTAATGTATGTCATTAAAAATAGTGCTTTTGTTCAGTATATATTTTACAGTAGTGATATGTTTTAGAGATAGGCATCCCTGTACCTGTCTTAAATTACGCACCAGGGACGCAACTACCTGTAAGCAAAGGTCGCATCTGCTTTCCCATCTAAATTCAAAGTGTCCAAAGCTGTAACAAAACGAGAGGTGGGCTTGAAGATCCGCTTACATCACCATGCAATGTATAAGCAATAATCTCAATATTGCCATGTTCCCTTTGTTTGATCTACTTTTAATCTTCATTCCATAAATCATGTCATAATCAAAGTTCATTTTCTCCTAATATAGATTGTTTTTGTGTCGCATGCGTAGCATGGCAGACACTTAGGAATCACTTATTCCGTCGTCTGTCGTCATCTGTCGTCGTCGTCCGTCCGTCACACTTTAACCTACAACCTGACATTGGTCATAACTTGACAAGTATTTGACCTATGTTCATGAAGTGTCAGAAACCTTTTCATCTGACACAAAGGAATGTCATAAGAAGGTTCAATATCTCTGACTTTACCTGCAATCTGTCCTAGCTCATAACTCTCATAACTTTAAATAAGCACATGACACATACAGTTGTTCCTTTGAACACCCTTTTACTTAAGATAAGTTTCCTCTATAATTTAGGTATGAGAATCATAACTCTTATGGTATGTAAATACCGGTGCATGTATACAGTTACAAATATAAATAGATTATTACTATTATGGCTTCAAATGTGTGTATGTGTGTGCATGTGCGTGTGTGCGGTGGTGGTGTGTGTGTGGGTGGGGGCGTAGGGGGTGGGTGGGGGGTGGGGGGGGGGGTGGAGTGGGGAGGGGGTAAATTGTAATACTTCATAATACATCATTAAAATTTCAATTTAATGTCATATACTATAAATGAAAATAGCTCTGCCTTTGTGGTGTTTTGGGGGATTTTTTCAAAGAAGAAATATGTCAGTTTAGTGTATGTACAGCACTTCGGATATAATAAATTTTATTTGTTTTGAGACCTAGCAGCGGAAGCCGTTTTCGGTTGTTTACCATCTGCACAGCATGCATAAGAAATATGAATATGATTTAAACAAAAACGAGGTTTACTGCAATGTCTTTCTACAAACCCTCAGAATATCATAGAACAACGATAAGTTAGGACTATTATCAAAATGTTAAGGACAGAACTGTTAGAAAATACCATTGAAACGCATCATACGCCCCCGTACACCCTGGCATCTAGATAACATGTGTGTGGAAATTCAAAAGTCTTAAGCTACACCACTGCACGTAAACAATGTATCATTTGCTGATATGAAACGTTTATATCAAGTTAATTCCGTGAGATATCGCCGAGAAATCCTAGAAATGCAATTTTCATATAATATGTTAATTGCCTTAGATAGCCAGTGTAAACAAATTATCAAACCAAACGTTTCTTTCTGTACAGTATTGTAACAGCTTCAAATCGCAAACAATTTACTCAAGATAATTTATCATTTCTCGAAGTCGGTGCCGAGAAATCACTATAGCCACCTGTAATGCACCGATTTTTTTATCGGAAATGAAAATGTTTTTAACCTAACCTAACCAGCCACACACGCCACATTGTGAATTGTGACTTGTGAAACAGACTTGGTTTGCGTTTATTTGAGACTTGTTTTAAGGCTACTTGACCTCTGAAAAGAATCTAAACATCAGTTAGCCATAGCATGACATGTGTGATTTTGAATTGTATTTGGCCTCACAAGAAGTATAGTTGCACAAGTGGCCATACATAATGGCGCTCCGTGTAGGGGTAATTGGGCTCGGACCGGTATTAATTTGGCTCATTGAACACATAGGGAGAACGCTAATTTTACAACAGCTGTCACCAGATAAACAGCATACTGTGCTACCAGCGATATGCATTCCTGTCATTAAACATACCTAGACAATATAATGATAAACGTTCAGACTTTGGTTGATAATCTTGTTTTTTTGTTAGAAAATCACATGTTTGTGTTGATATCTGCATGACCTTTGGAGCATGGATACAATTCACAAGAAAAGTGGCCCAGCTGAATGTATTTTAAAAGTTTTCATTAGAAATAAACTTTTTCTTCATTTCCATGCCAAAAACAATGTAAATCAGGCACGCATTGCCTTTTTATGCCTTGCTCCATGTTGGGATTGTTTCTTTCAAGAGATACTTCGACTTTAGCTACGACCCCGGAAGCAAAACAATGCCGGTCCGACACTAATTGCACCATTGGATTTGTGCCTGTGTGGTGTGGAGTCAAATAGTGCCTAGACAAAAACAAGTTTCCCTGCCTTATTTGTGATACAAAGAAATATAAAAAGATCGGACAGGGAAAGTAGCATTCAAGGAGGACAGTCAACCACAAAACACAGAAACAAACATAGAAACAGACAAACAAGAAGGCAAAAGTTATAATAAAATTTAACGACATCACAAACACAAAAGGGTTGACAATAGGGCTACCGCCTTGGAACGGTCAGTGGCAAAGTAGGCCACTGGGGGTTTAAACCGGTTCTAGGGTGCACCAAACCTCACACTTACCCTACTGTCAACCCATTAAAACAGGACAGTGTAAATAAAGAAATCCCCGCCATGATCTAATCTCTAACTAACAAGGCAGCATCAATAGGCAATATAAGTAAAACACAAATATGCTCGTGTAAATATAATACAGAAAAACAATAGCCTAGAAAGCCACAATGAAGGTACTCAGGGTCTTGGCAGAAGCCAGAGCAGTAAGAGAATAAACCATTAAGGGCACGACAAGAAATATCATGGACAAACATCAAACGCCACCGTCCCAATGGGCTTTAGCTAGGCGTCATCATAGGGTCCACAGCCTGTCCGGTCATCGTACAATTAAAGAAGAAAGCATAGTGGCAAATTGTAAAAGGGTCCACCACCAAGCATGCAGTACGTTGCAAAATGATAGGGTCATAACCTCTTTTGATAAACCTTTTAACAAGTTTAACAAAGATAGTATGAAAGTGATCATGACCAAGAATCTTACAAATTTTATAAATCAAGTCACCGTAGAAGTCAGGTAGTGAAAGTCCTTGTCGCAGAAGAGTCCTTAAATTACTTTTATATTTGGAAAGAAGATCAGGGTTACGATAATAAAATTTTGCAAAGGTTTTAAGAAGTTTATGGTAACGGTAACCCTGATTGAGTAACTTTTTAGTTATACAAAGATTACGAATATTAAAGTCCTCAACTCGAGTACAAGCTCCAGAAAAACGAATAAGTTGAAACAGATACACCCCATAAGAAGTTGCTCGGGAAAGTGCACACTTGTTGTCATGTTTAACTTGCATTTATCCGAATGACGTATTGGGAACATTATTTGTCTGTATTTGAGTTGTTAAGTATGATGTTTATAGTAAAGTGAAAGCAGAAATACGGTAAATCGGTCCGCGTCGTGTCATAATGGAAATTGACGTCATTCGATGGAGTGGCTTTTTTCTTACATGATACAGAACTCATATTTTTAATAATTTTAATGTGTCTATTGGAGAATGCTAGATATGTTGATTGATATGTTTTAAAACTTTAGATGGAGAAAAATGAGCATGTTTTGTCTCTTGACATACATCATTCATCTATACGACGAAGAAGGAAAGTCAGTGGTGCAGTAACACCTGTATGTTTGGTGCACACGCGACTATACATGTTTGCGTAGATAATTTTATGGTCAAATGTTATATCATATGTTTAAACTTGAAACGTATTGTACTAATAACTAGGCTTAAAATACTAATATTACTTGAGAAGTGTTGTTTTGATGAAAGACGAGGACTTATGCGCATCCTTTATTTAGTTAGTGACCGTTTAAAGTAGCTATCCCGACAACAACAGCCGATGTTTACAACGTATGAATACCGTTTCTAAACTTACTGACCACGAGGTATATATATAACTTAAATGTTTTGAGAATCCACACTCTCTAGACACAGTATAAACGGCTTTAACAAGCCAGGCCAAACCCAAAACAGGAGCGTCGAATTAAGAGTTACCAACTCATAATTCATTTTACACATACTAAATCACGTATTTTCAGAACCCATGAAAACAACTATACTTTTAATCTGCACATACACATTATTATATGATCCCGATCACATGGACAGAGTTTTGATAAACGGTTTTGTAATTTTGCCCTTATTTGGCGGGATAGTTTCTTTAACACAAACTGTTCGGTGTGGGAATACATTTTGTAACCTATCAAAATAACATTCTTTTAATTTTAAACGTAGTTTAATGAATTAATTTAAGATCCTGCAGGTCGTTACTGTTGTTGTTTTATAAATCAGAAAAAAGAAAATATTGGAAATGTTCGGGAAATAGGTATAAAAATGTGCCCGAGTGCAACATCAGTACCTGATGAATCGTATGTCAGCCAGATGCTGTCGTACACGTTCTTCCCCGGATGTTGTGACGCAAATGACACGTGATTTTGACAATGCCAATCCTGTGTATGAACAGTCACGGTGAATTTGGCGTCATATTTTGTCCGGATATTGTTGATCACTGGAATCATCCGTTCTCCATTAGTAATGTCAACAAGACTTCCGCCGGGCAGGAAGCAGTTTTGTACGTCGACAATCACCAAGGCTGTGTTGGTTTCTGCCAGTTGGACATATAGACTTATAAGAGGATATATAAGTAGAAACCTGAAAACAAATTAAATAATAATACCGATTTATTATAATAATAATAGGAAGAAGAAGAACAAGAACAAGAACAAGAAGAACAACAAGAACAAGCACGAGTAGGAAAAAAAGAAGAAGAAGAAATAAGAAGATTTAGACGAAGAAGAAGAAGAAAAACAACAACAACATAATCAGCAACAACAACAGCAAAAAAAGCAAGAAGAAAAAGACGAAGAAGCAGAAGAAGAAGATGAAGAAGAAGAAGAAGAATAAGACTACTACAATTACTACTACTACTAGTAGTAACTGTAACAGTAGCAGGTTAATCAACATCACTAAATGATCGCAGTACATATCTTTCATATAAAGTTTAGTAATTGAGTACAAACGAAATTAGTGTCCCAAGCATTGTTTTAATTTTCGTAATTTTCTATGACGTTGACAGAGGATGTATCTGGTTGTAAGGAACAACAACTATGTGTAGAGATTGTAGGTTATAACAGCGTAAATGAGTCTCCATGCCCCTTCCTTAGTAAAGCGAGAATGTACACAACCTGTTAAAAACTCAAATCTGATTAGAATTCAGGGAAACTTACTTTATCATGCAAATGAACATGTCTGCTATTAAACATCTACAAGGAAATAAGGGGCTGTATAAGGATATAGTCTTCTAAGAAACATTTCTTCTTGCTGTATACTAACACTGAGCTAAAGGTTAAAGTTATTTTTATCCCTTGCAATTTCATACCCTGTCTACTTTCACTTTTGAAATTTATATAAAACTTTTTGTCAAAAACAAGAAGAGCATTTTCAAATATCGACAACTTGTCCAGAATACAGTTACAACCAAACAAATATCAGGAAACTGCACTACAAATGTTTTTAAAAATATAAAATGTTAGCACTCTTTAATACAGAAACTACTTTCGAATGCACCAGGCGAGCACATCCGGCTGTTTTAGTGTAATTAAACCTAAAATATCAGCTTGTCCAGCAATCGTTACTGTGAAAAACGCTGTAAAATACGCATAACCGTATCCGGTGTGCAAGAAAATGTAATTTAAAATCAACCCTACACCCTACAACAGCCAATATTACATTCGTATGAGTAATTAGCATAGATAAAATGCATTAAACAAATATTAAACATTACAATTATTGATAATATTGTATAAACTGAGAAAATTGACAATAGGTAATAATTTAAGAAAACACACTTACAATTTTCCTTAAATATATAACCAATGTTCTCAAAAAAAGGTAAGGCTACACGTCCTATTTTCCTTTCTAGTTTTAATGTAAATATTGGATATAACTGGCTGATAAAAAGTAAATAACAAATGAATTCGTTTTTAGTTTTTTTTGTTGATTCGAAGAAAAAAATCATGTAATGCATAACTGTGAAACAAGTTTAGCATGTCATAATTTGCAGAACTGAGGGCTTTATTTGTTAACGAAAACTCAACAGATTGAATTCAATGTAAATCCTACGAAATTCATTTTGTTCATTTTCAAAAAAAGTGAAATTCTTGGTTCTAACATTGGCTCAATGGAAACGTTACATTTTCTCCTTTCAGAATGGAAGATGAATTCACTTTGCTTAACATAGCACACGAATAGGATAAATTTATCTCGCACAAACATATTGACAACATTTCACAGTTATAGTTCATTTTTACCAATCAACAATACCGCATACATTACGTTGTCCTAGTATTAACTTTCATACCCCATCCAACCCCTTCTCCAAGAAGCGAAAACGGGATTGGTTGGGGTATGAAATAAAACCTTAATCTCGGCTTAAACAATTCACATATATTGTAAAATTAAAAATTGTATAGTCAATATTAAACAGATTATCGCATTTTATTCAGTAAAACATTTTTTTAAACGTGTTTTATTATCGAAATATCTCTTATAAAATCCTGCTAATATAAGCTTTCCCATCGTTTAATGGTATTAAGACGGGACCACGTAATGTTTACATTGAAAATAGAAGGATGAATCGGATGTTTACGTTATAATGTGTGTTGAATATGGAAAGCAATTCCTATAAACCACTATTGACAAACCTGTTCAAAACTAACTCCATCATTGAGATGACACATGCAATTCCAAATAACCACTATTGACATCCTGTTCAAAACTAACTCCATAGTTGAGATGACACATGCAATTCCATTAAACCACTATTGACAAACCTGTTCAAAACTAACTCCATCGTCGAGATAACACATGCAATTACATTATAGCATTAGGAAGAAACCACTCAGGTCGTCAAAGGTTATCTACCCATGTGGATACCACTATTCATTTATGATATACACATCCGTTTACTTTAGGCTTAAATACACTAAATATTTCTCCATTGCCTTCCATTGTTATCTGACCATATTTAAAAACCTAGAAAACACAAACCTGATATGGATATACGGGGAAACTTACTGTTTCATGCTATAAAAGTCAACAAGTAAAAGGGGTGGTTGGTTACTTATTAGAAAGTGTGTTGAATAACAAACAAATGTCAACAATTGCTCACCCCCTCACTCGTTCACACCCAGTCTACTTTCACTTCTGAAATTCAAATATAATACTGTCAAACGCACGATGCAATAAAAATATCAATAAGATGTTAAAAAAACAAACAGTTACAGCCCAAAAATAACACGAAACTGCATTAAAATAAAGTATTACGGTAAAACAAAAAGAAAAAAGTAGGACTATTTTATATAAAACTATTTTCAAATGCACCAGGCGAGCACATCCGGTTGATTTGGAGTAAGTTAACCTTTACCATGACCCTATCATTATTATTGACCGGCGCGAGTAGCTGCATATTTGTTCCATGCGTTTCATATTCATTGAATGAACACTGTCCAAAGCGTCTCTGAGCTCCGATTGCGGTTGGGTCTCACAGACATGCATTATGCATTATGAAACCAGAAGTATTATGCATTATGAAACCAGAAGTATTACGCAAGCAATTTCGCTGAAAGTTCTTTTATTGTAAAGTTAAGGCATTTACGTCCAGTGTTGTAATACACATACGATACTTAATGTCACACCGTTAATTAGGCAATTAACGATATTATGTTATGATGTCAAGTTATATTACAGCAATTTGTATGAGGCCATTTTACTTGGGTGAGTTGTTTGGCAGAGTACGACTTGCCTGTAAACCTATATGGGTAAGACAACGCATCCCATATGTAATCGCACCCATTCAATGACCCATTTAGTGTCTATGGGGGTTTACCTAGTTAGTGTGATAACTTGTTCCAAGTTTCTCCTTGAACGAGACGGTTAAGACGATGCGTTTGAAACCATTTCGCATCTCACCGCTGCGAATCCCACTGGTTCTAGACTCGTTAATGATGTATACAGTACTTGTTCTACCCAGGTAATATGAGTTGGTCTGCCTCTACTACTTAAAAGTCGACCGTCATATATAATCTAGCCTGAAATGTGCGGAAAATGACGTAAAACACTATTTAATCATCTCAGTTGCTCACGCCCAGTGTTCAGCCTTGCCCTGTTGACATTTTTTAAGAAAAACTGTTCATATTTATATGTAAGAATATTCCTGTGTTACCTCTTAATAAACGTTTTATATTTATTTGCATTTTCATAATCGGAATATCCATATATATTTAATGGAAATTTGCGTGTGTTTAGTTTGGTTCTGTAGATAGCATTAAAATTGGCCGTTTGTGCATTTTCCTGAACATTGCAAAAACAGAAATTGGAAAATACATGTATAAGATTGTTTTTTAAAGTTACTGTCGTATATATCCAGATCGAGCAATTGTAATACAATCTGTATTAGATTCATGAACTATTTTATGAACTAACCTTTTTAAAATATATTCCAGATACAATTGCATATTTTTAAATAAACGCGAAACGTCTGATGGTATGGCACTATGATGCACACGATTAACACTACTCTTATCTATCCAAACAAGAAACATCTGATGGTATGGTAATTAAAAACTCACAACTCTTATCTTTCCATGCATGTTTGCCAACACATTTCCTCTATCTCCTCCAATTACTTGGTTATGCAGAAGAACAGATAATCAGTTATGTAAAGCTTGGCACTGACAGCCGCATGCTGCACACGCATACGCTGATTCAATGGTTAAAGTGCCTTTTGCACATTTCTGCAACAGCTCTAAACAAAATAATAAAAAAGGTGAAACAATTACCAAAATATCTGCCCATATCGGCATAGTATATTATATAGAGTGGAGTCTTGGTGTGGAGTCTTGGAGTGGAGTGAATAATTGGAGTGACCTTGGAGTCACATTTTGGAGTGACCTTGGAGTCAAATTTGGAGTGAATAATTTGGAGTCAATTTTTGGAGTAAATTTGGAGTCTTAATTTTCCTTACAATTAATAACTTTTTAGAAACTAATACATCTACTTCAGTTACTTCATTTCACATAAAAAATGCATGACTGTGTGTATTAAGCTACACAATTTTAACAACTACTTTCAAAAATGCACATATAATTTTTACTTGGGCACTGCCTTCTTACAAGTATTTGACTGACATATTGCCAAGAACTCTGTATACCCCTGGCACTGGATGTCAGACAATTTGTCATCTGCAATGGGAGGTGAAAATTAAATCATCGGTGCCACTGGTCTTAATTGTCTTGCTGTGTATTTATTTTAGCACATGCTATATAGGCTATCCTAGAAGAGTAGATTAATAGAAATAAAACAAGCGTTATTGGCCAGTTTCGCTGTTGGAACCCAAGACAATGTTAACTTTATCTCTCAAAACAGCTGTACATTAACTGATTCATATTGGGAGGTGGTGGAAGCTTATTTTAATATGATTGTCCTAGATTTTCTAATAAGATCAGGTTATGATACCTTTTCCAATGAATTAAGTATATAGATGATCTTATATGAATATTATTGTGTATTATGTATTATAGTGTATTATTGACTTTATCCAAAGAATTTATACTCAGTTACGAATGTAAGATTGTCTGTCTGTCTGTCTTCTGTCTGTCTGAACACACTTTCGACAACACATAATACATTTCGCTTAAATTTGTGTCAATTTGCCTTTTGAAAAAGTAAAAATATAAATAAAAAATAAATATTCATGCCATTTCTGGAGTTAAGAAGAAAAGGACATGTCACAGAACAACAGTCGGAACTATAAAGTTGACTCCAAAATATTCACTCCAAATTTGACTCCAAGGTCACTCCAAAATGTGACTCCAAGGTCACTCCAATTATTCACTCCACTCTACTCCAAGACTCCACACCAGGACTCCACTCTATATAATATACTATGCCCAAAATATCTTAACAAATGAATGCTATGTGACGTTTTAAAATTGCAATAAAAGTAAATAGTTCAAAGCCAATTATTTTGGATATTCCTCATCGTTGAGTGCTAGCCACCACAGGCCTGCCTGCATTTTTGTCCATTGTGTTTAAATATTTGCACGCAGCTTACAGGCCAGGCTTGAGAATAAAAAAAAATGGCACCAGAGAAACTTTTTCTGATGATTTTATACATTATGCTAATGAGGGGGTTTAATCACTGATTTCGAAATAGTAAAGCATTTTAACCATTAAATTTAGCATGTAAATACACTAAAGATTGCTTTATACAGATATATTATGATCAAAATAATTATATAATGCATTTATTTGCTACACGTTCTAAAACTATTATAATTTCTAACAGATTAGCCAGAATGGCGAAACCATTATCTTGAAGCAGACGATATACTAACTATAGTGTATGCCTAATGTGTGTAGTGACTACCGCCTGCTGGAGTTTAAACGTAAATATGCTGACGCCGTTGTTGTGTAATGGTATGCTGACACCGTTGTTGTGTAATGGTATGCTGACACCTTTGTTGTGTAATGGTATGCTGACACCGTTGGTATGCTTACACAGTTGTTGTGTAATTGTATGCTGACACCGTTGTTGTGTAATGGTATGCTGACACCGTTGTTGGGTAATGGTATGCTGACACCTTTGTTGTGTAATGGTATGCTGACACCGTTGGTATGCTGACACACGTTGTTGTGTAATGGTATGCTGACACCTTTGTTGTGTAATGGTATGCTGACACCGTTGATATGCTGACACAGTTATTGTGTAATGGTATGCTGACACCGTTGTTGTGTAATGGTATACTGACACCGTTGGTATGCTGACACCGTTGTTGTGTAATGGTATGCTGACACCGTTGGTATGCTGACACAGTTGTTGTGTAATGGTATGCTGACACAGTTGTTGTGTAATGGTATGCTGACACCGTTGTTGTGTAACAGTATGCTGACACCGTTGTTGTGTAATGGTATGCAGACACCGTTGTTGTGTAATGGTATGCTGATACCGTTGTTGTGTAATGGTATGCTGACACCGTTGGTATGCTGACACAGTTGTTGTTTAATGGTATGCTGACACAGTTGTTGTGTAATGGTATGCTGACACCGTTGGTATGCTGACACAGTTGTTGTGTAATGGTATGCTGACACAGTTGTTGTGTACTGGTATGCTGACGCAGTTGTTGTGTAATGGTATGCTGACACCGTTGTTGTGTAATGGTATGCTGACACCGTTTGTATGCTGACACAGTCGTTGTGTAATGGTATGCTGACACAGTTGTTGTGTAATGGTATGCTGACACCGTTGTTGTGTAATGGTATGCTGACACATTTGTTGTGTAATGGTATGCTGACACCGTTGTTGTTTAATGGTATGCTGACACCGTTGTTGTGTAATGGTATGCTGACACATTTGTTGTGTAATGGTATGCTGACACCGTTGTTGTTTAATGGTATGCTGACACCGTTGTTGTTTAATGGTATGCTGACACATTTGTTGTGTAATGGTATGCTGACACCGTTGTTGTTTAATGGTATGCTGACACCGTTGTTGTTTAATGGTATGCTGACACAGTTGTTGTTTAATGGTATGCTGACACCGTTGTTGTTTAATGGTATGCTGACACAGTTGTTGTTTAATGGTATGCTGACACAGTTGTTGTTTAATGGTATGTTGACACAGTTGTTGTTTAATGGTATGCTGACACCGCTGTTGGTTAAAACGACTACTTAGTGATGCTCTTAGACCAATTTCAACCTCGATCAAATCAAAAGAGAAAAAAAATCGCATCTATCAAATCATTCAGCGAGCCTGAAAAATGAGATCCTGAATATTATAAAATGGATTAGTAATCACACACACACAATAATCCAGACTCTGGCGGCCGGACTTTACCGGCTGGACTATATTTCTTGAAACTATAAACACAATTTTAAAAAAAGTAAGGTCAAATAAAGCAAAACACTCAAAAGTACTTTAATATGACTGTGTATCAGTGTGTTTTAACAGATAATTGTTTTACAGGTACATTTAATAAGCTCACCATTAACCATAGTAACAATCCTGTGTAATTTTATCTTTTTAAAATCACTTACTTGCAATAACTTTCCATTTTCTTAATTTTGTGATTATAAAATAATTAACGTGTATTAGTTTCCTGCACTTGTAGGACCTGCTAGCATATCTGTAGGATAGTACATTCTATTCTCGTATCTTCAAACATTATGTTCGTCCAACGCACATCAAGTATGCCAAAGCAAACCCTTATGTAATGTTGATCTCTTCAAAGGTTGCATCCGCACGGAAATGAAGCAGACGTCGATAAGGAAGTGTAGTATTCATACATTGCAGTAGTCTAGATCATATGAGACGCTTGCTTGTTTTTAAGACAAGCGTCTAGAAGCCTTCCTCTAAAGGTATTATACCACTAATTATATTCCCCATAGACACCAATGTTAAAGTGTCACATATTAATGATTTGTTGCTAATTCAACTCAATATGGATAATGCAGCAGTGTAATGTTCATATAGAAAACTAATTTTCCACTTGAAAAATCACCAGAAAAGGTGGGGTCACAAGACATGTAAGAAAGTTCTTGTTTGTTTACTAAACAGGTCAAGGGTACAGCTGTTTTCATTGATTGATTGTTTTCATTGCTCACAAAGTGTAAGCATGGAGTCGAAATTTCGAAAATTTTCATCAGTGATCCAGTAAAACTTATTCATACGCTTCTTATACATACAACCACAAAATCGAATAGAAATGGGCAGTTTTCATCAAAAAGGAGGGATTACTTTTTATTATAGGAACGACATTCGACTACATCTCGGAGGCTTACATGTAATTAGTGGTGGTAAACCTAAAACAAATTGAAGGGCAGCCATTTTGCCGGGATTCTGGTCATTGTTTCTGATTGGCCGACACTGGCACACCAGACCAAACGACTAAAGGCATTGCACTATTTATAAATGTATTGTCTTGTCTGTCCATTAATCCGTACGTCCTTCCCTCCATCGTTTTAGCTCATATTCTCAAAACGCTTTCATGAATTACTTTCATATTTTAATTGTTGATTGCGAACGTCGTATAAAAACATTCGGTCATATTTCTGATCACCAGCAACCACAAGGTCAAGGTCACACATTTGGAAGTTGTGTGTTTAGGTCTGCTTTCTGAGTAATATGTTCGTTATATTTTTTCCTCATATTCTCAAAATGCTTCCATGAATTACTTTCATATTTTGTTTGCTGATTATTAAGGTCGTACAAACTTTCCATCATATTTCTGATCACCTGCGGCTACAAGGTCAAGGTCTCACACTTCGAAGTGTTGCGTTTAGGTCTACTTTCGACTTGTGTGGAAGTGTCGATTCTTACGGATGGCGGGAGGTGTACAGTACTGGTTCTACCCAGAAAATTGGGTGATCTACCTCCACCACAAAAAAAATCGACCGTCATTATATAACCTTACATGTGTTGAAAATGACGTAAAATACCATACAATCAAACAAACAAAACAAACTAGGTATACGTTCAGTAAAATGCGAGTTAGCTGTTACTTGTGATACGCAGGCTTCATAACCGCTGCTCCCAACTAAATTCCATTTTGTTTATTTCGCTCTTCGGGGCATAGTATTTTGTTACATACTGGGACCATACGCCGCTGGACATGGGGGAAGCGTATATCACTATGTCCACCGCCATAAGCATGCCATCTTCGGGATGGTTAACATTATGTACTATTGATTTTATGAATATTGAGTGTTGCTCAACCCAGAGCTAGAGGGCGTGAGCGATAGCTAGCATATTTCACTACCGTTCATGAACAGTCTCAATCAAACCGAGACTGCAATATTTCGTATGTGTCGTGTTCGGCCGTTTCCAAAGGACCACTCTCATACTCTTTTATATTCCTGTTTGTGGTGACACAGAATTTGTGCGTTTAGGTCTGCGTTGGGTGTTCTTCAGTGGGGAATTAGTCGGATATCCAACATTTCTAGTTTCGGCAGAGTTATGCTTCTTTTCATAAAACCTTAACCTGCAGCCTAACCTAGCTTATAACTTGGAACAATATTGACCTATGGTCATGAAACTTTATACAGTTTTTCATCAATTATGCACTGCCAACTGGACTCAAGTGAGAAAGTGTCGATTCTTACGAATGGCGTGAGGTATACGTTACTGGTTCTACCCTGGAAAAATGGGAAGGTCTGCCTCTACCATAAACAAATTACCGTCATGTATGGCTTAACATGTGCCAGGGCTTTATACTGGGATGATAATTGAAATATAAAGCCCTGTTATCTCCCCAACATGTGCTCAAATTGAATGACATAAATCCCCATTAAAACAAATCATCAATAGCCCAATGCAGAGTTCTGCCCATTTAGAGAAAACCTTACAATTTAAAATAAAATCTGCTCCATAGTCATAAATTCATGAAGGATTGCACCCCTACCCCACCCCACCCCCACTCAAACGTTATATTTTTTTTTTGTTGAATTAAGCACATGGCAGGCGACACGAATGTTCTTTGAAACAGCCTACTAGTTAGTCTCCTACCGGTGTTTCACTTGGGGTACTATAGGTTTACCTCCCGTCTGTCCGTCCGTCAGTCCGTCCGCAAAACTGGATCCTGCGATAACTTATAAAGTATAAAAGATATTTTCATGAAACGTTTTGCATATGGTAGAGGGGCTTCGGAGATTATGCCCGTTATTTAATTTTGTTTATATGGCCAAAAATAGTAAAAAGAAATGCACAAAATATAGGATCATTCTATATCTTGAAAATATAAAAGATATTGTAATATAACTTATGTAGGCATATGGAGATTTTGCACATAATTTTATTTTGGTAATATGGCCAAACGTGTGGTTGTTATTATGGTAATAGAATTCAGTCGTTAGTTATACAGCTGAATAAGGGAGCTTAATGCGTCTATCGTTATGCTCAATACATATTCGATGGTTACTTCCCTTCAAATATAGTTATATATTAATACATGACATGAAATTGATGTTAACTATTTGCGTATGTATTTGTATTACTTGTTGTATTATATTATATTTGTTTGTAAACTTACTGGATTGAAAAATAAAGTGAGGTATATCCTTTACAAATTGGTAAGGAAGATTATATAGTCGAACTTGTTTTGTTAAGATTGCGAAATGTAGCATGCCTTTGTTATTTGTCTAAATCATAGCCTTTTGTTTGTTCTGGTCCAACAATAAATATTTACTGTCAAACATCTGATCGGTAGGGGACATCATGTATTGCCATGCAATACTGGAGTATCTAGTTTTTGTTTATAGTGCCTGCACCACTACAAACATCTGACGGGTAGGGGACATCATGTATTGCCATGCAATACTAGAGGATCTAGTTTCTAATTATAGTGCCTGCACCACTACAAACATCTGACGGGTAGGGGACATCATGTATTGCCATGCAATACTGGAGTATCTAGTTTCTAATTATAGTGCCTGCACCACTACAAACATCTGACGGGTAGGGGACATCATGTATTGCCATGCAATACTGGAGTATCTAGTTTCTAATTATAGTGCCTGCACCACTACAAACATATGACCGGTAGGGGACATCATGTATTGCCGTGCAATACTGGAGTATCTAGCTTTTAATTATAGTACCTGCACCACTACAAACATCTGACGGGTAGGGGACATCATGTATTGCCATGCAATACTGGAGTATCTAGTTTCTAATTATAGTGCCTGCACCACTACAAACATCTGACCGGTAGGGGACATCATGTATTGCCGTGCAATACTGGAGTATCTAGCTTTTAATTCTAGTGCCTGCACCACTACAAACATCTGACGGGTAGGGGACATCATGTATTGCCATGCAATACTGGAGTATCTAGTTTCTAATTATAGTGCCTGCAACACTACAAACATCTGACCGGTAAGGGACATCATGTATTGCCATGCAATACTGGAGTATCTAGTTTCTAATTATAGTGCCTGCACCACTACAAACATCTGACCGGTAGGGGATATCATGTATTGCTATGCAGTACTGGAGTATCTAGTTTCTAATTATAGTGCCTGCACCACTACAAACATATGACCGGTAGTGGACATCATGTATTGCCATGCAATACTGGAGTATCTAGTTTCTAATTATAGTGCCTGCACCACTACAAACATCTGACCGGTAGGGGATATCATGTATTGCCATGCAATACTGGAGTATCTAGTTTCTAATTATAGTGCCTGCACCACTACAAACATCTGACCGGTAGGGGACATCATGTATTGCCATGCAATACTGGAGTATCTAGGTTCTAATTATAGTGCCTGCACCACTACAAACATCTGACCGGTAGGGGACATCATGTATTGCCATGCAATACTGGAGTATCTAGGTTCTAATTATAGTGCCTGCACCACTACAAACATCTGACCGGTAGGGGACATCATGTATTGTCATGCAATACTGGAGTATATAGGTTCTAATTATAGTGCCTGCACCACAACAAACATCTGACCGGTAGGGGACATCATGTATTGCCGTGCAATACTGGAGTATCTAGTTTCTAATTATAGTGCCTGCACCACTACAAACATTTGACCGGTAGGGGACATCATGTATTGCCGTGCAATACTGGAGTATCTAGCTTTTAATTCTAGTGCCTGCACCACTACAAACATCTGACGGGTAGGGGACATCATGTATTGCCATGCAATACTGGAGTATCTAGTTTCTAATTATAGTGCCTGCACCACTACAAACATCTGACCGGTAAGGGACACCATGTAATGCCATGCAATACTGGAGTATCTAGTTTCTAATTATAGTGCCTGCACCACTACAAACATCTGACCGGTAGGGGATATCATGCATTGCCATGCAATACTGGAGTATCTAGTTTCTAATTATAGTGCCTGCACCACTGCAAACATCTGACCGGTAGGGGACATCATGTATTGCCATGCAATACTGGAGTATCTAGTTTCTAATTATAGTGCCTGCACCACTACAAACATCTGACCGGTAGGGGATACCATGTATTGCCATGCAATACTGGAGTTTCTAATTATAGTGCCTGCACCACTACAAACATCTGACCGGTAGGGGACATCATGTATTGCCATGCAATACTGGAGTATCTAGGTTCTAATTATAGTGCCTGCACCACTACAAACATCTGACCGGTAGGGGACATCATGTATTGTCATGCAATACTTGAGTATCTAGGTTCTAGTTATAGTGCCTGCACCACTACAAACATCTGACCGGTAGGGGACATCATGTATTGCCATGCAATACTGGAGTATATAGGTTCTAGTTATAGTGCCTGCACCACTACAAACATCTGACGGGTATGGGATATTATGTATTGCCGTGCAATACTGGAGTATCTAGTTTCTAATTTTAGCAACACTACAAACATATATTTTAACTTCTTGTTTTCCGGCTGTTAAAAATCACGTCAAACGATATTGTGCTAATGGCCCTTTACAAGTTAATTTGTTGTGGTCTATTAGTTTGTGGCGTTGTCCGTCCTTCCGTCCGTCCGGAGCCATATCATCATAACTGCATTTTGTATTTTCATTACACTTGGTAATAATGTTTATCCTGATAGTGGAATGAGACGCGGCAAATTCTTTCCAGAATCGCCCCTGTAACGCCGGAGTTATTGCCCTTTAATCGATAAAAAATGTTTAATTCTGTCCGTCCACAGCCATATCTTAATAACCGCTTGTTTGATTTTCATTGAACTTGATTATAATGTTTATGCTAATAGTGGGATGTGACGCGGCAATTTATTTCAGAATTGTCCTAGTAACGCCAGAGTTATTGCCCTTAAATTGATAAATGTCCCCTTGAATTATTCAGGTCATGGGTTCAAATCTCACTGGAGGCATATATATATATTATCTATATACATATATATCTTTTAATTATTTTCTTTTTTTCGAAAAACATTGGTTTATGGTTTCAACCCCCCCCCCCCCCCCCCCTTCCCCACACACACATAACAAACCATGGACACCATATAGCCAGTAGAATGATATAGGCCCTCTTGGGCCTCTTTTTTGATTTTCATTAACATTATTATAATGTTCTATCTCAATAGTGGAATGTGACGCGGCAAATTTATTTCAGAATCGTCCAAGTAACACCGGAGGTATTGCCCTTAAATTGATAAAAAAAAAAAAGGATTATTAAAGGGTTTTTCATCAATAATGTTAACAATTGATGATGTATGTTAATATAACTTGGCACAACAATTTATTATAACAAAACAAACCAATTGGTGTGTCACTCAAAGGTCAAGGTCCCACTTCAAAGCCAATGCCTTAAAATGGTACTTTTTTTTTCTTCAAATCTACTATGGTGACGAATTTCAAAAATATCTATATCTAGTAGATATTCACATTTATGAAGGTCAAGGTCATGATTTATGCTAATTAAAAAAATATCCGAACACATTTCTTTCACTCGAAGATAATACATCATTCGGCGGGGGATACCATTTTATCAAGTTTGCTTGTTTGTATGGTGTTTTACGTCATTTTCAACACATGCAAGGTTATATATGACGGTCGATTTTTTGTGGTGGAGGCAGACCACCCAACTTTTCTGGGTAGAACCAGACCACCCAACTTTTCTTGGTAGAACCAGTACTGTACACCTCCCGTCATCCGTAAGAATCTACACTTCCTCACAAGTCGAGCTCCCAGTAGGATTAGAACCAGCAGCGGTGAGGCGAAGGTTTACAACGCAACGTCGTTAACCCCTCGGCCACGGAGACGCTTTATTAGTAATCTCCTTCATGTGCAACATTACAAATGTCGACTTCCATATAGAAGTTCTTGCGACTTTTCTACGCTATACACAACTACGCACAACCGTATTAGAAACAAGCGTATTGCTCTCATTCAAAATGCCTTTTGCCAGAGAAAAAAGAGCATCACCTTGAGGTCATATACCCGCGTCATTCCATTGTTGTAGACCTTATATTTCAATAGTTATTAGTCACAATCACTTGTAAAAGGCAATGTTAAGTTTCAGGTTAGACCTTAATCAAAGGGGACTAATTAAACAATTGAATCATCGATAATAGAGTTACGGGCTTTTAAAAGAATTGCTGAAGATGTGTAAAAAGTTACATTGCTCTAAACCTTGTAAGTTATTGGCAATAATATGATCCAGGTTAAATCTTTGTTTAAGGAAAATAATTCAAGACATATGAATCAGAGAGTTATGGGTCTTTATCAGATGTATTCTTTGGATCATGATGAAAATGTGTACAACGTTTCATTGTTGTTCACCTAATTCTTTGAAATGTATTATCCACAGTCACTTGTATATAAAAGGCAATGTTAGGTTCCTTCTTAAACCTTTGACGAAGGGAAATCATTCAAAACATGATTAATAGAGTAACGGGCTTTTAAAGGATTTCTGAAGGTGTGTAAAAGGTTACATTGCTCTAAAGTTATTGGCAAGAATATGATCCAGGTTAAATCTTTGTTCAAGGGAAAATAATTCAAGACATATGAATCAGAGAGTTATGGGTCTTTATCAGATGTATTCATTTGATCATGTTGAAAATGTTTGTAAAGTTCCATTGTTGTAGACCTTGTACTTTGGAAGTTATTGGCAATGTTATATTCCAGGTTAAACCTTTTTCAAAGGAAAATAATTTAAAAAAATGTGAAACGGAGTGGTATGGGCCTTTATAAGATGTATTCATTGGATCATGCTGAAAGTGGGCAAAGTTTCCTTGTTACAGACCTAACGCTTTAAAAGTTATTGACAAGTTTTAGTTCCAGGTTAAAAAAAGTTCAAAATGAAATCATTTGAATAAAATGAATCTGAGAGTCATGGTCCTTTATAAGATGTTATCATTGGAGCATGTTGAAACTGTGTATTTAAGGTTTAATTGTCGTAAACTTAATACTTTGAAAGTTATTGGCAAGGATATGTCCCAGGCTAAATCTTTGTTCAAAGGAAAATAATTCAAGAAAGATGAATCAGAGATTTAAGGTTAATATTTCAGGTTGAACATTTTATTCAAAAGCGAATCATTCAAAAATATATTACCAGAGAGTTATGGGCCTTTATCATTGGATCATGCTGATGTAAATCTTTGTTCAAGGGAAATTAATTCAAGACATATGAATCAGAGAGTTATGGGTCTTTATCAGATGTATTCCTTTGATCATGTTGAAAATGTTTGTAAAGTTTCATTGTTGTAGACCTTATGCCTGTACTTTGAAAGTTATTAGCCACAATCAGTCGTGAGGTAAAAGTTAACGGACAGGCTGACGGCATTATAAAAACTACAATTTTGGCCTGTAACAACATAACGCGTGTTGACTAGTGGCAGTTTAGATAACTACACGTGGACTCACAGGAAATTGTAAATGGTAAACAAATTTACGGGGCCAAATTACGTCATAACGCGAATTCGGACTAAATCAGTTCAAAATGGCGGTTTTATTTGTAAAGTCTGCTCGTGACGATAACAAGTGCGACACTCGTTGTTATGTGACTTTCTTGTGATACGGACTATGCAAACTGATAAAATATGGATTTATTTACGGATCGGTGCTTTACGTTAGTGAATTGATTGCGATTTGAAACTGGAATACTGCGCCGAAATTAACAGAAACCTGATTTCGGTAAAATTTATTTGTTTAAGA
>JAWPHD010021357.1:0-28523 GCA_037043455.1 Cyrtodaria siliqua | reverse complement strand
TGGAAAAACCGCTATTATTCTATTTTTAGTAAGATAGTGATACTAATTCTATTTTTAGTAGCATAGTGATAACATGTAGTGTGATACAGGTTGTTGTATTCCATTGTAAGAAAATGAAGGTACTATATGTATATATTATTGATAGGTATATAATAAATTATTATATCAGGAAACTTTATGGATACACCCTGATAAAACAAATAAATATGTACCACAAGTTCGGAACTTGCCAGCATTCGCCATATTGTTTATCTTATAATTGAATAGGTCGCTACTGCAGAGTTGTCGTTTCTTGAAAATAGTTCCATATGGCGTTGAGTACTCTCCTAGTCCAATCGGAACTGTCTCCTAGTCGGGTTCCCGAGTGACGGAAGCCGACGAGGCAGTTCCGATTCCCGAGTGACGGAATCCGACGAGGCAGTTCCGATTGGTCAATTTTTGTAATCTGGTATTTAAACGATTACGGACAATTCCGGTGAATTCAGAGCTGAACGGAATATACCGAACGATGATTCGGCCTTCATTTGTTTATTTCACAAGAGTAATATGATAAATATAGCATGGATTTATTACACTCCCAGAATAAATATTATATTATAAGAAAATATAGAATAGGTAGGTATCAGGATCGACCTCATCAAGCGAGGTTTTTGCATAAAAGACTGCCCTATTTCAATAGAATAAACCTTAAATACCAGGAGTGCATGCATACAACTGAACTCACCAAAGAGAAGAATATCGCGTCGTTCATGGGATTTGTTTTGTAAAACTCCGTGTTTCAGCAGACATATTTTCTTAAATGTTTACCTTTTAAAATATATGTCGCGCTGTTTTCGTTCCGGATTTGGAAACGTAAACATGCTCACAGCTGGCACAAAATGACAATGTTAACCAGAAAGGGTCAAGTGTGTGAGTAGGGTGAGGTTAGGTTTCCAAATACGGAACGAGGTATCACACGAGAACGTGTTTGAAGGCAAAAGGTGCAATCCTTCATGGGGAGATTTTTAAATTGTAAAGGATTTATGAAAAAGTGGCATATCCCTCTGTTGAATAATTGATATGAAAGAACAGTGTATTAAGTATTATGAAAAGAGTCACAACACTCTAATAAAATAAAAGAAAAATAATTTGTTTTTGATAATTTTATTCAGACACTTGTGTACATACATACATGACATAAATACGTGTACATGCATACATGATATAAATACAAACACATTAAAGGCAAAAATTGCATATAACAATACATTCGATGAAACTAGATTGAGAAGAAAAGACATGGAATGAAATCTGTACAAACTAAAGTAACATTAATATACACCTTTAAAGCATCAGTATTAAAAGGTGGAATAAACGTTGTGAATGTTATGGTTTAATTGTTAAAGATATTATGCACAGTGTTCCATCTCGCCTTAATAGCATTAGATTTCTTTTCAGGGTACATTTATAATGAGAATAATTCAAGGTGTTTATATCTCTTCAAATGCTCAATAAAAACGCTATAATTTGGGAGACATTGTTTCAGTTTACAGGAGTAGACATAACTTTTAAAAAATCGAGTGAATGACCTTTTCATTCTGTTCAACATATAGGAGGATTTCCTGGGGCTTTATTTGCGCATCAATACCACATTGATTCTTGATTTGTTCAAAAAAACGTAAAAGTACATTTTTTGGATACATACATTCATAAAATAAATGTAAAAGAGTTTCTTTCGAGTTGTTACAAAACGTACAAAGTTCGGTTTCGGACATTTTGCACTGATAAAGTTTGGCATTGGTAAACAAAATACGATGAAATTTTTTGAACTGCAGGCTCTGCAGATATGTATCATCAGTTATTTTAAAATTTTGTTCGTATAAAATTTCCCAGTCCTCAGTTTGTAAGGCTATTCCAAGTTCTTCATTCCATTTTTGCTGGGATTTGTTAGGTGTTTCCGCAATATTTTTTAAGAATTCTTGATTAAAAGTAAAGTTAACCTTTTTTGTTTCCTTTAATTTGTTGATATTTTTATTTATAGGATGTTCAATTCTAGTTTCATGTTTAATACTTGTTTTCCATGTATTTGGAATTGCATTGAGTAGACCATAGTATATAGTAAATGGAATCCGTATGTCATATTTATCTGAAAATTCTGTATGGGACAATAAGTTACACTGTTCACTAACAATGTCCTTTATAAAGAACACCCCCCATTTGACAAAAAGCTTTAACGATATTTAAATCCCAGGTTAAAGCAATATTTGAGTTATAAAATAAAGGTTCTGATAACATTTCAATTGCGTTTGTAATACATTCACAGTCTAAACAAGCCCATGTATGCATTACATTTTTCCAAAAACTATTTTGATAGTTTGCTATTTTATCAATTCCATCTTTATTGAGATAACACACTTTATATCCACCAAACTGGTCTAGATCATTTAGCACAAGTGTTTTCCACGGTGAGATAATTTCAGGATCTAAAACTTTTTTAACCCATACTAGTTTCAGTGACTGGCTAAGTGATTTTATATGTGGAAACTTAAGACCATTGTTTTTTATTGAATTTATTATAACCGTTCGTTTAATCTTATCCATTTTCCCCGACCATAAGAAATTAAGTAAAATATTTTGAAATTCTTGGGAAATGTGATCTCGGGGGTCAGGAAGAACAGTTAAGCAGTCAATTATGATGGGAAGTGCAAGCGTTTTGATAACTGTTGTTTTGCCAATAAGCGTAAGATTTCTAAAAGACCAGTCGTTTAACAGATTTTTCATTTTATTAAGTTTATCATGATCGCCTTGTCGAACACCTCTTTGGACTGAAAAAAAATCTGAACAATGTCCGTTATTCAGTACGCAACTAGATACATTATTATAAAAAGTGTGAAACCCGTTTAAAATTGAATCTCCAAGATTAAGGAAACGTAAACATTTTTCTATAAATTTCCATTCTAAAGAATCGAAAGCTTTTTCAACGTCTAGTAAAACAAGAAGTCCGGGTATATTTTCTTCATCACATTTTAAAATAAGGTCAGATATAAGTCGTGTTAAATCACCCATTTGTCGTCCCTTTAAAATCCCTGTTTGACTTTCCGATATTAGTTTTGGGAGTATTGATTTAATTCGATTGGCAATAGCTGAGGACGCAATTTTCCAATCCACATTTATAAGCGAAATAGGTCTCCAGTTTTTAAAATGCAGTTTTGATTTACCTTCCTTAGGTAGACAAGTGATCACACTTTGCCTTTGAGTAACTGATAACGACTTGAACTCGTATCCTTGATTCAAAGATCTAACCATAAAAATACCAATATCTTTCCAAAAGAATTTATAGATTTATCATTTTTCATATATTTTAAGGCATTTAAACATTCATTTACGCTAAGAAGTCCCTCTAACACTACAGGTGGGCCTCTACGACCCCAAGTGGGTGAGGTAATGGTATTACATGTATGAGAATGTAAAGAATGTGATGACGTCACGTATGCGTCAGCGGTTTTTGTTTTCAAAGACGAGTTTCAACACGTATAGAGATGATTCACGTGACCAAAAGAGCCTATAAAAACATATGTTGTGTTAGATCATTTCACTAGATTGCGTTGTCATTTTAAAGATACTTTTTATTATATATATTTCTAACAGTTTACTTTTTGTTTGAAGTCAGTCGGTTTAAATTAAAACTGATTCAATTGATGATACAACAGTGGGTGCTTAAATCGTATACGAGTATTAGGTTTAACTGATAGCTAAGTGTATTAAAAATAAATACTATAAAATGATATATACATCACTCTTCCCTCGAGGCGTAATTATTCGCTACGAGTTAACGTACCACGCCAGACTGACTTTATGATAATTGCTATCATGCCTGCGGCAAAAGCCAAGATATATGGATACAATGGACATTAGACAATATCAAGTTAAAGAGGCACTACCTATATCTACGCGATTTTTAATGTAAAATATTTAATACTCAATATTACTGCATTTATATGTATGCAAAGCTATTTTATGAGTATTCTAAGAAGCAACACGGTTCGTATTCCAGTTCTGTAAATTATTAATTATGATCAAAACAATATCTTGAATAAAATGCTGCCCAGCCGTTTATTCCTGCCGGAGAACTACGAGATTTTACGATTTTATCGGACATGCGCAATGCCATCAGTTGAACGAAAACAAACTACTCGGGGCAGTTCCGATAGTAAACGAATCGATCGGAACTCGTCGCCAATCTGACGAGGCAGTTCCGATTGTAAACGAATAAGATCGGAAAATCTCCGTAATCGGCTTGTCTAAAACAATTACGAATGCAGTTTCAAAAATCCGATCTTTTCTATCCTGTTTTTCCCCAGCAAAACGCATATTACATGGGTTGAAATTATTGCCGTTTACCTTTTTCATAGTCCTCTTTACAATTAAGTAAAGTTTATATCAATTGGTGGACAAAAAGATATAGGTAGAGAATCTTTAATGTTTTATCCAGACAGACGAGTTATTTAAATAGGTAATGTGGACATATATTTAAAAATTGCTGCGAAATCTGAATACGCAGTTAGTATAGTCTTGTTTAAAAAAATGGATAGTGTTTTAAAGTAAGCACACGCTGTTATTAAGTGTATTGTTAAGTCTCAATTATCAATTCAATTCAATTCAAATTATTTCATTCCAAGATTTTACATGTGTAAAACAGCAATGGATATAATATGTAATGCAAGTTCAACTGTAAATTGTAATCGTTATGACAAATAAAGGTGGTAGTTGTCACAAAATGTCACGGGTAGAGCGTACTGGTCGTATATAGCTCTTGTATCGGTTACACCCAAAATCTATTGTTCGAGTTGAAACAATTTCACAATATTCATGATCTATTCATGTAACACGTAAAAGCATGCACATTTTAAGTGGCCGCCAGAGAGGCCGTGTCATAAGTTTAGTTTTGTGCTAATGCATGTAAACGTATAGGTATATTTTCCTTAAACGGCAAAATTGTATAAGGGGCCTCTCGTGTAGATTCAATACTGTAGATTTAGCCACGTTTGTCACGGACTGAACGGGGGAAATAATGATTTGGGCGTAATGTTTGCTATAAAACCCATTGTCTTCTAGCTTTCGCCGGGATCATCGATAGTACTTTGTTGGAACAGAGATTGGACGGCAAATTTCACAGGCAACATGTGGTTAGTAGTTTTATTAAACTTTTATCGTACATTTGTATTCAGTGGGCGGCGCCATCTTGTTTGGCGGTTACGACATCCGGTAAGCATTGATGTTTCTCAAACATAACTTTAGACTAGCATATGATTTTGAAGTTACTTTATTAGATGTAATTATTGTAATTGATCATTAATTGTAAAACAATATTAATTTGGTAACAGTGGATAATAGATGCATTAGTTAACGTTGGCGTATAACTCAGTGATTGTAATACACGATTGTTAACATTAGTTAACAATGAGATGAGTGACAAGAATAAATGCGTGCATGCATAACTCAGTGAGTGTAATATATGAGTAATTTGATCATGTTTATATTACATGTATTAGGGGCATTGATTTAACAGCGACGTACATAGCGTATACATGGCGTTGTAGAATATGTATACATTGCTACTCATCATTCGTACATATATTGATTGAATAATGATTTGTTTGGGTAATGATAAGTATGCAAGATTGGTATGTTTGTCAACCGACATCTAAAACATATGTATAATTACAGCCTAAGCTATCCAGGGTTGGATATTAGCCATCCAGGTGTGGATCTAAGCCATCCAGGGTTGGAGTAAGCCATCTAGGTTTGGATATCCAGGAGTGGAGCTAAGCTTCCACGAATAACGTTTACAAGCGGTGGAGACGGTCCCCGTACCTGCGCAGCCAGGTTTTACTAACGAAAACCCCCGGGACACAAGGTGAGTCCGTTACCAATCCTCACTGGAGGAATATTACTCACAATCTCAGTGGAGGTTAACTATCATTGCATCGCGTCATCGACCCTTACAGAAGGCATTTGATGACAATCATCCATTGAATTCGCGCATCATCATCTTCATGAGCTCTCGCGCATCACAGTTATCGCGCTAGATCAACATTGTTATAGCTTTAACAACACTTTAGTGTCTTAGACATTCAGTATTTATAACAATACTAAGAACGTCTTAAACGTTCAGGAGAACATTCTTTTCATAGTTCATTTGTGTATTCGATTGTTTTTTCAGATAATTGTATATATATTAAACATATTTTAAAAGTTGCATTAAACTTATGTAAATGCATTCACCGTCATTGATTCTTTCCTGAGTTAGCCCAACCACTAAGGTCATCCTGTGACAACTGGTTTCAGAGTAGTGGGATTTTGGGCGACTACGGAGGGAAATAATCAACAAGTGATCTTTATGATGATATCTTAAATCTCTACTTATTATTTTAGAATTGTGTACCACCCTCTGATCCATCAAGGCAGCTGTCGACGATCACGGCCACAGCTTGGAAGACAAGTCAAGACACGACAAGGGAAGGTGAGTCCAAAATGTTGTTTTGACCGTTCTTTCCTTGGCGCGAGGTCGCAGTTGTCTACACGAGTGGGTCTGAGGCACTTTTGCTCAATAATTTGGGTGTTTGTTTTACCTGCCTTGATATAAACATAGTATCCAATTAGGTTGGCGAACAAGACGTTCTACTCATGTTGTGACACTCGAGTATACTTATATTGATGGGAGAAGTAAATATACATGTACATGTTATACACATTTCGATGATTGTTTAAAGTTTATGTCCAATATCAAATATAGATATTTTATGTAGGGTATATGTTTTGTGGAAGCTAGATACTATCTATACATAACCGTTAGTAGTTAGCGCTAGTACAAATGTGTATGTAACTTGTCCTATGATGATGCCCAGGTATTTACTGAGGACACAGTGACTTACCATTAGTAGTTAGTTGAGTAGAATTATTAGTGACGGGTGTATTGTAATTATTGTAGTGTGTAGTTCACAATGTCTATAACCATGACGTCCATAAAGGATCTTACGGAAATGGGTAAGGAGTTAGGGTATGCTGGTGAGGAGCTTAGAACCTTTGTTAAAGACGAACAGGCTAGGGAAAGGGAATTTAGACTTAAGGAAAGAGAATTAGAGAAAGATAGGCTAGAATTCGAAAGTAGATTAGCTAAAGAGAAGTTAGATGATGATAAAGAGAAGCTAGATGCTGAGAAAGATAGGTTAGAAGTAGAAGGTAGACTAGTTAAAGATAAGCTAGAATTAGAAAGTAGATTAGCTACAGAGAAGATAGAATTCGAAAGTAGATTAGCTAAAGAGAACCTAGATGCTGATAAAGAGAAGCTAGAATTAGAAGGCAGGTTAGCTAAAGAGAAGCGAGATGATGAAAGTAGAATAGTAAGGGAGAAGCAAGAGTTAGAACATGAGAGGTTCGAAACAGATGGTAGACTAGCTAAGGCTAAGATGATAATGGAAAGGGAGCAAAAAGAGTTTGATCATAAGTTAGCTTTAGAGTTGGAAGCAGCTAAGACACATAGTAAGGAAAGTAAAACTGAAGGGAAAGATAGTTATTCTGGGAAGTTAAAAGGTTCGAAGTTACCATACTTTGATGCTGACAAAGATAACATGGACAGTTACTTGTTACGGTTCGAGCGTTATGCTGAGTTACAGGAATGGACCAAAGATAAGTGAGTTCATTTAAGGGCGTTATTGAGAGGCAAGGCCTTAGATGTATTTTCTAGATTACCTAGTGTAGATGCTCTTGACTATGACAAGTTAAAGGATGCTCTTTTAAAGAGATTTGAGCTAACTGAAGAAGGTTTTAGAAAGCGGTTTAGAGCTTGTCTGCCTGAGAAAGGCGAGTCATTTATTCAGTTTATTAGTAGGTCTAGGAATTACTTAGATAGGTGGTTAGAGTTAGGGAAGGTAGCGCAGACTTATCAGGGCCTCATAGATTTCTTGTTGCGGGACCAGCTATTCAATGTTTGTAGTAGAGATCTGTTCTCATTTCTTAAAGAAAGAAAACTAACTAGTGTAAATGAAATGGCAACTCAAGCAGATCAGTTTGCCGAGGCTAGAGGTGGAGCTCATAATGTAGTGTCGAAAGACAGAACTTTTAGAGATAGGCAAGGGGACGATCATAAACAGAAAGGCCAGAGTGGAAACTATAGAGGTGGAGGTAGTTCGATGGGTGCTCGGGGAGGTAGCAATAGTGGTAACATAGGTAGACCGTTTATTCGTTGTCGTCACTGTAATAGGAATCATGCTTCACATGAGTGTAGGAAAGCGGTGAAAGTGTCCGCTGTCGTAGACAATTTTAGTGACAATAGTAGAGTGGACAACAATGTAGGTAGTCCGTTTAACAACCCATGGAATTTCGGTAGAGGTAGAGGTGGTCAAAACCGAGGTAGAGGTAGAGGCAGGGGTAGTAATAGTCCGGTTATTAAAACCGAGAGTAGTAGCTGTTGTGTTAAAGCGGATGGTGTAATGGCGAAGATCGGAACATGTCTCTTTCCGTATGCAAATCTTCCAACGGCAGATGGAAGAGTGAATGGCACGGACGTAATTGTAATGAGGGTTCAGGTTGTACAGGTGTGGTAGTTAGGCGTAGTTTAGTTACGGATGACCAGTTGGTAGGTAAACAGTCACCGTGTATGTTGTTAAATAAGTCGGTAGAGCACGTGCCAATAGCGAGAATAGATGTAGATACACCTTTCTTTAAAGGGACTACAGAGGCACTATGTATGGACGACCCGATGTATGATTTAACGATGGGGAACATAGAAGGTTCAGTACTTCCGGTAATGTCCGATTTTAGAAGTAGCATAAGTAATGCCGTAGAAACTAGAGCGCATGTTCAGAAGCAAGCTCAGGCTTATAGAAAATTAAAGGTTCCTGCAGCCGTAGGAGACATATCTAAAGCGGAGTTTATAGAAGCACAAACTCAAGACGAGTCATTAGGTCCTTGTAAAGTGAAGGCCAAGGATGGTGTATCGAAGAAGTGTAAAGGGTCCGGTAGTTGTAAGTTTGTACATAAGAATAGGTTATTGTACAGAGAATTTGAAGATAGTGGTAGTAGACAGTTTCACCAATTAGTGGTACCTACCCAGTATAGAACGACAGTGCTTAAGGTAGCTCATGAGTCGATTATGGGAGGTCATTTAGGCGTAAAGAAAACGTCAGATAGAGTATTGGCAGAATTTTATTGGCCAGGCGTTAGCGGAAGTGTAACTAGGTATTGTAGGTCCTGCGATGTATGCCAAAGGACAGTACCAAAAGGTCGAGTGACCAAAGTACATTTAGGTCAGATGCCACTGATAGATACACCATTTAAGCGGGTAGCCGTAGACATAGTTGGACCAATTTTTCCAGTGTCGGATAGGAAAAATAGGTACATTTTAACCATGGTAGACTATGCAACTAGGTATCCGGAGGCAGTAGCATTGCCCTCAATTGAAACTGAGAGAGTAGCTGAGGCATTAGTTTATATGTTCAGTAGGCTAGGTGTACCAGAGGAAATGCTGACTGATTGTGGGTCACAGTTTACGTCCGAACTTATGGCTGAAGTAAGCAGGTTATTGTCTTTGCGTCAAATCATGACAACACCATATCACCCTATGTGTAACGGGTTAGTCGAACGATTTAACGGGACGTTAAAGCAAATGTTACGGCGTATGTGTACCGAGAGACCTAAAGATTGGGACAAGTATCTCAATGCTTTATTGTTTGCATTTAGAAAGGTTCCACAAGAGAGTTTAGGATTTACTCCGTTTGAGTTATTGTACGGTAGGTCAGTTAGAGGTCCCATGAGGATTCTTAGAGAGATGTGGACAGGTGAAGTAGATAGTGATGAGGTTAAGACTACATATCAGTATGTTTTAGATCTGAAGGAGAAACTAGAGGAGACTTGTAAGATAGCTCAAAGTCAGTTAGTTAAGGCAAGTACCAAGTACAAACGGTACTATGACCAGAAAGCTAGAGCTAGGAAGTTTAAGATAGATGACCAGGTGTTACTGTTACTCCCGACCGACAATAACAAGTTGTTATTACAATGGAAAGGTCCGTTTTACGTTAGAGGGATAGTGAACACTATGGATTACCGTATCGAGATAAACTGAAAGTTAAAGACCTTTCATGCAAATATGCTGAAAGAGTATATCAGTAGAACCGATAATGTGCAACAAGGGGTGTTAACCGTAGTTAATGATGCAGTTATTGAGGATAGTGAGGAAGACAGTAGTGAGGACACTAGTCCCATGTATTTTCCCACTAGTGTAGGTAGGGAGAGAGCAGCCGATGTAGACATATCGGGCATGCTTAGTGTAGAGCAGCAACGAGAGATGGGTAGTTTACTCTCGGAGTTCAGTGATGTCTTGTCCGAAAACCCGGGGCAGACAGATGGAGTGCAACATGATATTGTACTCACATCAGGGGAACCAATTAGAATTAAGGGGTATCCCATTCCATTTCACTCCCGATCAATTGTTGATGAGGAGGTGAAAGACATGTTGAAATTGGGTGTCATCGAACCTTCAAACGCCCCATTTTCATCCCCAGTCGTACTTATCAAGAAGAAAGATGGGTCAATTCGATTCTGTATCGATTTTAGGCAGCTCAATAAACGTACCATCTTTGATGCAGAGCCAATGCCTAATATTGAGGAGGTATTCTCTAAACTTGCGGGATATTCGTATTTCTCCAAGTTAGACCTCAGTAAAGGTTATTGGCAAGTCCCACTTTCAGACCGAGCTAAAGACATGACCTCCTTCGAAACTTCCCAAGGACTTTTTAAGTTCAAGGTCATGCCCTTTGGTCTCGTAAACGTTCCAGCAACATTCTGTAGGTTAATGAGGAAAGTCCTGAAGGATTTGTCCAACACAGACAGTTTTGTAGATGACATCCTGGTGTTTACAACAACATTTGAAGACCATATTAAGGCTCTACGTAATCTGTTGGAACGGCTACGCCGGTTTAAACTGACTGCAAAACCTAGCAAGTGTCACATAGGTTACGCAGATATAGAGTGTCTGGGTCATGTTGTCGGGAGGGACCAGAAATTGAAACCCAACCCCGACAAGGTTAAGGCAATTCAGGAAGCACTAAGACCCGAGACAAAGAAACAAGTTAGGTCATTTTTAGGGTTGGCGGGTTTTTACAGGAAGTTTATTCCATACTTTTCGGCTATAGCTGCACCTTTGTCAGACTTGACAAAGAAAGATCAACCCAACAGGATAACTTGGGGGGAAAGCCAGGAGCGAGCTTTTGTCTCTTTAAAGGGGAGTCTGGTCAAAACCCCAATACTAAAATTACCTGAGCTTGACCAGGAGTTTATCCTCAGAACGGATGCCTCCGATATCGGGGTGGGTGCAGTCCTACTGCAAGAGCAAGATGGGTGTAGTCTCCCCGTGGCTTACGCAAGTCGGAAACTATTACCCCGGGAATGTAACTACTCTGTTATCGAAAGGGAGTGTCTTGCAGTAGTGTGGGGTGTCAGTAAATTCCACCGATATGTTTTTGGTAAGGAATTTGTCTTGGAGACTGATCACCAACCGTTAGCTTATATGAATAAAGCAAAGGTAGCTAACAGTAGGTTAATGAGGTGGGCACTGACTCTGCAGCCTTACCGGATGAAAATTAAAGCGATCCGAGGAAAGGACAATATTGGGGCAGACTATTTAAGTCGCCGCACATAATGACCGGTTTAATACAATAGTGTATTGCTGTGTTTTGTACAATAGTAGTATATGTTACGACAGGGTAGTGTACAATTGTAGAATAGTGTTGAAATTGTAATTACATATTATAGTTAGGTTATAACTGCAGTGGATGTTTTCCGGAAGACGGTCGGTGTACTGGCTGAAAGGTGCATCCCTCAGTAGTAATAGTTAACATACTCAAGCGATTGAGCGATCAGCTTGTACGTTTTGTCGCTCATTTGCTCCGAAGAATTAATAGTTTCTTAACGTGTAAATATTAATTATCATTTTGTTGAATTTTAAAAGTGTAGCACTTTCTTTAAGTGGGGAGATGTTGTCACAAAATGTCACGGGTAGAGCGTACTGGTCGTATAAAGCTCTTGTATCGGTTACACCCAAAATCTATTGTTCGAGTTGAAACAATTTCACAATATTCATGATCTATTCATGTAACACGTAAAAGCGTGCACATTTTAAGTGGCCGCCAGAGAGGCCGTGTCATAAGTTTAGTTTTGTGCTAATGCATGTAAACGTATAGATATATTTTCCTTAAACGGCAAAATTGTATAAGGGGCCTCTCGTGTAGATTCAATACTGTAGATTTGGCCACGTTTGTCACGGACTGAACGGGGGAAATAATGATTTGGGCGTTATGTTTGCTATAAAACCCATTGTCTTCTAGCTTTCGCCGGGATCATCGATAGTACTTTGTTGGAACAGAGATTGGACGGCAAATTTCACAGGCAACATGTGGTTAGTAGTTTTATTAAACTTTTATCGTACATTTGTATTCAGTGGGCGGCGCCATCTTGTTTGGCGGTTCCGACATCCGGTAAGCATTGATGTTTCTCAAACATAACTTTAGACTAGCATATGATTTTGAAGTTACTTTATTAGATGTAATTATTGTAATTGATCATTAATTGTAAAACAATATTAATTTGGTAACAGTGGATAATAGGTGCATTAGTTAACGTTGGCGTATAACTCAGTGATTGTAATACACGATTGTTAACATTAGTTAACAATGAGATGAGTGACAAGAATAAATGCGTGCATGCATAACTCAGTGAGTGTAATATATGAGTAATTTGATCATGTTTATATTACATGTATTAGGGGCATTGATTTAACAGCGACGTACATAGCGTATACATGGCGTTGTAGAATATGTATACATTGCTACTCATCATTCGTACATATATTGATTGAATAATGATTTGTTTGGGTAATGATAATTATGCAAGATTGGTATGTTTGTCAACCGACATCTAAAACGTATGTATAATTACAGCCTAAGCTATCCAGGGTTGGATATTAGCCATCCAGGTGTGGATCTAAGCCATCCAGGATATAAGCCATCCAGGGTTGGAGTAAGCCATCTAGGTTTGGATATCCAGGAGTGGAGCTAAGCTTCCACGAATAACGTTTACAAGCGGTGGAGACGGTCCCCGTACCTGCGCAGCCAGGTTTTACTAACGACAACCCCCGGGACACAAGGTGGGCCCGTTACCAATCCTCACTGGAGGAATATTACTCACAATCTCAGTGGAGGTTAACTATCATTGCATCGCGTCATCAACCCTTACAGAAGGCATTTGATGACAATCATCCATTGAATTCGCGCATCATCATCTTCATGAGCTCTCGCGCATCACAGTTATCGCGCTAGATCAACATTGTTATAGCTTTAACAACACTTTAGTGTCTTAGACATTCAGTATTTATAACAATACTAAGAACGTCTTAAACGTTCAGGAGAACATTCTTTTCATAGTTCATTTGTGTATTCGCTTGTTTTTTCAGATAATTGTATATATATTAAACATATTTTAAAAGTTGCATTTAACTTATGTTAATGCATTCACCGTCATTGATTCTTTCCTGTGTTAGCCCAAACACTAAGGTCATCCTGTGCCAGTAGTACAGCGAGAGAAAATTATGATAGTGCATAGCAGAAATTATAGTTTTCACAAAGTTATATACATGTATGTCGACATGAAAGACAATATAACGTGTTACGTTACGATAGCCGATAGACGGAGTCTTTAAAATGTATAATAAATACTGATAAAGGTCGATGGACAGCAAACCACACGAATGCGGCGAGTGGTTTTGCGAATCTTGCAAGTCATGGATCGAAGAAGCACACCTGTGCTACTTATTTCGCGACAAACCTAAATCGATGTCGGACTCATTTATATTTTTCGACTTTGAGACGACACAAGATACGGTGGTGCAATGTCAGAGGGGTTACCAAGCCGGCTCATGTCCCGAGTGCCAAGGTAAAGAGCCTTGTATTAAATGTAAACGGTGTCAGAATTGCTCGAAACCGTGGTGCGGCCAACATAGACACGTTCCAAACTACGTCGTGGCTCAGACGGCATGTTCCTACTGTTTCGAACATACCCTGGATGCTAGGTGTTCTTGGTGCGGTAGTAGATGCCCAGACTGTAACGCGTTTAACGCTGATATGGGGATCTACAAACACGAACCCTGTCAAGGCACATGTGGTTTGAGGGAGACGATATTTCAGGGACATACGACCTTAGACGACTTTGGGCAATGGCTGTTTCAACCCGCTCACAAAGGATGCACTGTTTTGGCACACAATATGAAGGTGAGTACAAGACACTAACATTTACCAATAAATATGTATAAAAAAAATTATATATGTATTGAATGCGTGTTTTTTATTTATTGTTTTATTTTGTCGATGCTTAACGTATTATTTTTTTGTATCTTTCAGGGCTACGACGGTGTATTCTTATTAGAGTACCTCATCAACAACAGCATCCGTCCCTCCAAAATAATTTATAACGGATCAAAAATCATGTACATGGAGGTGCAGAAAGGGTTGAACATCAGAGTGTTAGATTCCCTAAATTTCCTTTCCATGAAACTCGCTGATCTGCCCAAAGCGTTCGGACTAAAAGAAATGTGTAAGGGTTACTGCCCTCATTTCTTTAACAAAAGGGAAAATCAATGTTACGTAGGGTCTTACTCCCACCCATGTAACTTCGGCGCAGACTACATGAGCAAGGGAGACAGAGCCGCGTTTTTAACGTGGTATCAAGACAAGATCGACAATGGGGCCATTTTTGATTTTAAAAAAGAAATGGAAGCCTATTGTCGGTCTGATGTCGATATATTATGTCAAGCCTGTCTACAATTTCGTCAGTTCCTCAATGTTGATCCCTTTCATTACATTACCATCGCCAGCGTGTGCATGGGCATATACAAGATGATGTTTCTTGAAGAAAATTATATAGCGATCCTGCAGACCCCGGATGGAGATGAAACAAAATGGGTCCCCGCTAAACTCAACCACGAAGGGTGGCGTGTGTTGTTTGATGGAGTGTGGGAAAAGATGGACGATTTGCGGGATTACGCTTTCAAAGTGAAGAAACGTCTGGATACAGTTATAGCCCAGGTGCCGAGTGCAGGGTACGTATTGTTTTTTTTAAAACCTATTTGCCATTAAATGCAGTACAGTGCGGACCTACGATGCCATTGCGTTCGGACGCTGTGGTTTCTATAGGACCTTATATCTCATTTATGCTAATGTCTTACACGCGCAATTATTGTCAATGATGTGTTAAACTAGTTCAGTTACGTTCAGAAGGACAACTACAGCAAGGCATCTATACAGTGGCTGCAATACCTTGTGTACGTGAGTGGAAAGGAGAGGTCCACTATAGAAATCGAGCATGCTCTCAATGGTGGCGAAAAGCGCATTTTTGGGGCCAACTATAAAGTAGACGGATATTGCGCCTCCACTAATACCGTGTACGAATACCACGGTGAGTGATTTTGTATTTTGTTTCATTAAGACATAAGCTATATAAACTATATCGAAGACATTGTATTATCACCCCTAAGTATAAACACATAATGTATTGTTTTTGTTTTCTACAGGTTGTATTTGGCACGGGTGTAACCAGTGTTACCTAGAAAATCGCCAGACCACCAAAACCCCTCGAACCAATCAGTCTTTGGCGGAACTTCATGCATTAACCATGATAAAGAAAGCGGCATTGCAACAACGAGGGTACAAATACGCTTGTATATGGGAGCATGACTGGTTGAAACAGAAAATGTCCGACCCTGAAGTTACATGGTTCGTCTCCCAGCTTGATCTACAAGACAGACTGGATCCTCGAGACTCGTTCTTCGGAGGGAGAACAAACGCTAGTAAATTATACTACGAGATTAAGGATGAAGAAAAAATCAAATACGTCGACTTTACTAGGTGAGTCATACAGGTTTATACGGTATATAGAGATTAATTGTATTTTAAATATATGTTTTAATGTCAAAATATGAATTATGTATGAAACTAAAACTCATTATATGATGTAATATACTGAAAAAACAATAGTATTGTCATGGATGAGCGGACACATCTTACTATTTCTATTGTAGCTTGTACCCCTACGTGAACAAGTACAGCAAGTATCCCGTGGGACATCCAGAAATCATCACGACAGACTTTAAATCTATAAAGCAATATTTCGGGCTCGCCAAGGTCAAGATCCTGCCGCCACGTGGCCTGTACCACCCGGTACTGCCTTACAGATCTTGCGGAAAGCTGAAGTTCCCATTGTGTCGTACTTGCGCAGATGAAGAATCTATCGTCTATTGTTCGCACACGGACGACCAGAGAGCCATTGTAGGAACCTGGTGTACACCGGAAATCAAAGTGGCTCTCAGTAAGGGATACACCGTGATGAAGCTGTACGAAGTCTACCATTGGTCGGAGACGTCTCAGTATAACTCCGAGAAGAAAGAAGGAGGATTGTTTGCCCAGTATGTAAATACGTTTCTGAAGTTTAAACAAGAGCCTTCAGATTGGCCCGACTGGTGTCAAACAGACTCGGACAAAGACGCGTACGTCCGTGAATATTTCGACACAGAGGGGGTCAAACTAGACCCCGCTCAAATTACCAAAAACCCCGGTCTTCGCGCCCTGGCAAAGTTATGTTTGAATTCGTTTTGGGGAAAGTTTGGGCAACGTTTGAACCAAGGGCAAAGCCAGTATTTTCACGATTCGGAGATGGATGGCTTCTTTCAAACGTTGACAGATTCTACCAAAACGGTAATAGATTTTCATATCATCAACGAAGAGAATATCCAGTTGGAATGGGAGCACCAGTCTGGATTTATACCTGAAGATATGAAAACCAACATCTTTTTAGCTACCTTTACGACCTGCTGGGCAAGGCTCAAACTGTTTGAAGTTTTGGACAAGCTAGGCGAAAGAGTATTGTATTACGATACGGACAGTGTCATTTACGTCAGCCGACCAGGCACGTACGATCCACCCCTAGGTGATTACCTCGGAGAGCTGACGGATGAATTACAAAGTGGAGATTACATTATGGAGTTTGTTTCTGGAGGTCCTAAGAACTACGCCTATTCTACATCAACAAATTAGAGGATTCAGTTTAAATTATTCGAACGCTCAGCTTTCAAATTTCGACAGTGTCAAGGAGATGGTGTCTAAAATTCACCCAGGTGTACGTGACAGTTACCAACAAACCAAAAGGAAGCGAGACGATGAAGTGCCTGAATCCCCACGAAAGAAATATATCGTTACAACGAATCATACCAAGATCACCAGAGACAAAACTTCTAACATTATCTACAATAGAGAAGAAAAGAAAAACTATAGGGTCGTTTACGATAAAAGGGTAATGCTGTCCGACCTAGAAACGTTACCCTATGGATTTTAACGAAGAATATATACTCGACAAACACACGCCTAGACGCATTTCGAAAAAAAAAAAGAAGGAGGGGGTGCCCTAAGTAGTGACACCACCTTCTCGTGGTTTAGGGTGTAAGTAGCTTTCGGGCGAAACTAAGAGTGTCACAAAGATTATAAGGGTATATATTAATCCGTGTAATACATTAAACAAAACAAAATGAACCAATGCCCGGATTGTCAACGTACGTTTTCTAGAAAAGATGTCATGTTAAGACATTTTTGAAATAAACACGTTCCATACAAAAGCGAAAGAAATGCGCCGCCAGAAAAAAGTATCAGCGAGCCGCCGCCGCCGCCGCCGCCGCCACCGCCACCGCCGCCGCCGCCACCGCCGCCGCAAATGCCGCCGCCGCCGCAGATGCCGCCACCGCCGCAGATGCCGCCGCCGCCGCTACGGCTGCCGGAAATGAGTATCAGGGTAGCGTCACTACCGCCGCCGCCGCTGCAACGAGACACAAACCAGAGCTTAATCGCGTTCGAACCTTGTTTTAGCATCACAGCAGTGGGTCCAACGGGTGTAGGTAAAAGTTGGTGGGTTTACCAATTTCTACGTCGTAGGGCTAGCATGTACGCAAATGATCCTCCCCTAAAAGTGATGTATTGTTACGGCGTGTATCAACCACTGTTCGATGACATGGAAAGAAACTTGACTCATTTTATCTTACATCCTGGGTTACCAACGCAAACGGAAGTAGAAGAGTTTCAAGACGATCAACATAATCTGATCGTGTTAGACGATTTGATGCATCAAGTCTTAGAAAGCCGAGATATGGAGATATTGTTTACACAAGGTTGTCATCATCGTAAGTTAAGCGTTATCTATATCACCCAAAATGTGTACGGACAGGGTAAATCAGCTAGAACGATAGCGCTCAATAGTTGGTATATGGTATTATTCAAAAATGTAAGAGGAACTTCGCAGATCGCGACACTAGGGCGGCAACTCTTTCCCGGAAAATCCAATATACTGGTGGAAGCTTACCAAGATGCCACGAAGGTGCCTTACGGTTATTTGATCGTGGACCTGTCACCAACAAGTGAAGATATATACAGATTAAGAACTAAGGTATTTCCGGAGGATGACCCTATCGTTTATCAACCTAAAAGTTTATAAGGGGGGAGAAGAGCTAATACTAACAAGTATATTTAACAAATATGAGTCGCCTCGTAACGAAACATTGGAGCTATTTTCAACTGTTGATGACTACAACTTCGACATTACAATGGAAGCAACTTTTAGACACTATAACAAACGATCAGCTCAAAGCACTGATCGAAATTGTCGTGAATTTACTTCAACGAATTTTACCTATTGCACCTAAGAGCAAAGGCAAACTGAAAAAACACAGGCGACTTATAAGACAAATTGCTGATACTTCGATCAGTTTAAAGCAGAAAAAAATACTTTTGTGCAGACAAAATAAAGTAATATCGATTCTGTTACAGTCGATACAGCCTGCATTAAAAAGCTTTATACAATGAAAGACGTTCAAAAGTCTGCGTTAGTTCCTTACGAAAAATATCAACGTTTACTAGAAAATACATCTGCCCCGGCAGTTAGTCAAGAAGAGCAAAAATCGGAAAAACTTACGACCCAACATCATCAAAGTAGTGGAAACACCACTCTATAAACGGAGGATATGTTGATCACTATACTCGAACGTTACAAACGCAGAATTACGGCGATCTTAAGGTTTATTGAGAAAGATCTCAATCGGTCATTGTCGTGGAACGAAAAAGGGGAATATATTTAAGGACAGTCTATATTAGGATCTCATATCGTTGATCTACTTAAAGCTACAGAGTCCCTATATCAATCGATTTCTTCTTTGTAGGCGTGTCTTTATTTGTAACTTCATGTTCACCAGCTCATGTCGAAATCGGGTATTTAAGCGAGCAAATATAGCGAAGGAAATCATTTACTGTATATACATCGACCAGTGCACATCGTACCTATACACAGGTAACAGTAATTTTTACAAAAAAAAAGTTAGCTTCTTTCGGGGCTCGAACACACGACCTTCTGATTTCAAGTCCTCTGCTCTATCCACTGAACTACGACGCTACTTGAGAATAGTATACTAACTACCATATATTATGAGGCAAAATAACTTAACATATTTGAACGCAATTAATGATGGATCAATAAATATGCAGTCCATATTGTCGCACGTGTAAATTAACATTGCCTGGTGTAATACTGTATCTTATCAATATGAAACTAATACTTCGCCTCAAATCAACCATATCTCGACTTGTTATTTATCGCTTTATGAATTTGATTGCGCGCTCTTGTTATGACGTAATGCCTATTTAGTGTTAAAAATGCTACAAAATACCAATAAATAGCAGTGGTCTAGAGGTTCAGCGTACATCTTTCAAATCTTACAAGTGCAAGGCTGTGGTTCAAATCCCGTTCCGGGCAACTATTTTTTTATCACATATATTCTGGAGCGATGTTACCTGTACGGAGGCTAAATAAACATGTGAAATTTTACGTACCGATTTCTCCTTATATACCGACTTTTGGGGTGTTCGTCGATTCGAAACTACTTCACACGTGACTCATTCATATTCATGAGTTATTACCAGTTAAAATAGGGACTGTACAGCTTTAAATATAGTCAGTTTCGAAATAAGGCCCCGAAAGGTTCAGTACAGTTTTATGATGTGTTAAAATACATACCTCTGCCTCCAAGTCTAATACGACAATTTGAAAGAAAAGAATCAGAACCACGGTTACCCCCAATCTGGCCTCCCGGTATCTCAAACAACAGAGTAGGAAATCGAGTGACCGTGAAACATAAAATGGCGAAGAAATGGATTAGCTTGTCATAATGACGGACTGGAAAGACTATCTCTCTACCATTTATTTTGACGTGAACCATCCAGGCAGTTTCTCCGGCCCAGAAAAGTTGTACAAAGTGGTGAAGTCTGAAAATAAATTCAAAATCGGATTACACAGAATAAGAAAATGGCTGCAAGACCAGGAATCATATTCCCTCACAAAAGGTGCCAGAAGGTCATTTCCGAGATCAAGAGTAATAGTGGAAGGTATGGACAGTATGTGGGACATGGATTTAATGGACATGTCATCTTTAGCTGACAAAAATGATGGCATCAAATACGTGTTAGTGGCCATAGACGTTTTCTCCAGATATACTTGGTGTCAGCCGTTAAAAAACAAGACCGGAGACGAAAAAGTCAAGGCATTTAGACGTATATTTAATCACAACAATAGAAAGGTCAAGGTCATAAGAAGTGATAAAGGGAGAGAATTTAAAAATAAAACCGTATCCTTGACTACTTGAAACAAATAGATGTACATCATATTGTGACACAAAACAAAACAAAAGCCAACTACGCGGAACGAGTAATTAAAACCTTGAAACACAAGATTTTTCGGTACATGATGCAAAAAAGGTCATCCCGTTACATCGACACGCTTCAAGATACAACTAATAGTTACAATACTACGATTCATCAAAGTTTAGGCAGAATACCAGCATCTATTGATCAACAGACTGAGGGAGAAAGCCGACTGGAACAGTATCTGCTCAGGAACAAGTATCAAGTAATGACTAAGAAGAAATCTTTCAAGTATAAGATTGGCCAGATTGTAAGAATATCGCATGTCAGAAACGTATTTGATAGGGAATATTCCCAAAAATGGACAGGGGAATTATTTAAAATCAAATCGCGGTTCAAAAGAGATCATTTAACTTTGTGGACTGGTCGGGCGAAGAAAGCGTTGAGGGTAGCTTTTACGAATCTGAAATACAGGCTGTACACGCTGATGAAAATACCGAGTACCACATAGAAAAGATTATGGCCCGCCGCGTAAGAAACAAAGCAATGGAAGTACTCGTACGATGGCTACATTGGCCCAAAAATTATGACTCTTGGATACCACAATCGCAAGTAAAACAGTATTCCTGAAAACGTATAAGGGGGAGGAACACCGTGTTGTTGTTGTTGTTGTTTTAGAAATTATGGAAGACCATAGTGAAGTGCAACCTTTTATCGCCGAAGAAGAGTTTTCAAAAGGGGATTCGATTAACTTAAAACGGCATTTAACCATTATCAAATGGTTGGGAGTGATTCTAATATCCATGACATGCGCTTTACCTGGTATTGTAATGATCAGTGTTTCCGCTGTTAAGAGTGTACCACCTTTGGATTATGAGGTGAAAGTGAATGAAAACCAAACGGCCTGTGTGTATGTAAAACAGTACGATCTCAGAGATAATATTCGCATTACCGTATGTAATCAAGATGGATATGTACTTCTCGATATCAGACGAGTTATCGATGAGACGGCTACCATCAAAGGAATACAACTTACTTTGCAACAATGGCTGACCTTAAAGCAATTAATACAAAGTATAGACGCTGCGATATCGGAGGCGAGGACTTACTGGCACTCGTTGAAAACGTATAAGGGTAACAAAGCAAATCATTAGATGTACACATACAAACAAAAAGACATGGAAAGGGAACATTTTCTCTTTATCAGTAATCTGAACTCTATACAGGAGCATCCTAGCAACACCTCTACGGACTTTACGATTGAATTACCGAGAACGTACATGCTGGATGGAACGTGGGAATGTGGATTAAAAAGAGATGGAAATAGACATTGGAGAAGAAGACACGCTATATGTATGTGCAAATATATGCCAGGAATCTTACGTTGAAAATACTCTTTTTCCCCTGTTAAGAGCGATCAGCAGCAAGAAGAAAGGAAAAACAAAACTACTTACTTTTCGTTCAACGATCCTTTTTATGTGAGAATCACAGTCGATATCTTATACAGAGTGCGAATCTTTATAAGGGGGCCCGGATTAAAGCATCTGAAAGCTGATAAGTCAAATGTACGCTGCACGCTGCACGCTTCACTTACGAAAATCAACATGGATGTAGAAAAATGGAAGAGACACTTTCGTCACATGGCTGAAGGAAAGATCCGTGCTAATGTGCGAGGAAAATATTTTGTCACTGGTGATCAGAGTGGGGGAAGTTTGAAAGTACCAACCGTAAAATTTTATACGCCATTGGCACAATCAGTAGAGCTGGCAAAATCGGAATTGAAACAAGAATCCAAAGAACATCTACAGAAAGATTATAAGGGGAAGTCTGATCTGCCAAAATCAAACAACAGGAAGACAGTACGTAAATCTCATAAAATCAACAAGAAATCACGTGTTCAAGACGCGCTATCTTAAACATGGCAGAGGAACTTCACGACAACGATATAGCATTGTTTCAGCAACCGGAAGTGGAATCCGGTACTCAAAAAAGGGAATGGATTACGTTTAGACTCATTAATCAGCTCACCGATAGTGCTGCCATTGAATTCAATGTGCCGGGAACGTCGACTACTTACATAGATTGAAAAAATTTACTACTTCATATCAAACTCAAAATTGTGAAAGTTGACGGTACAAATATAGGCGAAGACAAGGTTGGATTGACCAATGCGCCCTTACACAGTTTGTTTTCCCAAGCGGACTTTAATATTCAGCAAGCACCAACCAGCGAACTTGGCACAAATTACCCGTACAAAGCGTACTTGGATCTAATGTTAGGCACTCCAAGTCGGCACGAGTTAGATTGTCAACTCTTTATAAAGGATGACGCGGATTCCCCGGATGTAACTGATCCATCGGGAGGTAATGACGGCCTTTTTTTAAGGTCTAAATTAACGACTAACGGCCAACAGTTGGATGTAATTGGCAAATTACACGTGGATCTGTGCCAACAGGACAGACTCTTGGTGAACGGGGTTCCGTTAAACATCAAGTTATGGCAAAGTAACAACCCATTCAGACTGGCAGCGGATACTTCGACAGAAGCTTACCAAGTGAAGATCACAGAAGCAGCACTCAAGGTGGCCATTGTGAAGGTTAACCCAAGCGTGATAATAGGGCATGCCGATGTTTTGAAACAGACAGAGGCTCTTTATCCTTACACACGCTCTGTCATCAAAGCCTATGCCGTGCCTAAAGGACAGTTTTCCTTTATAACGGATGATTTATTTCAAGGAGAAGTACCTAAACAGCTGGTGGTAGGTCTGGTATTCTCGGAGGCCATTCACGGAAGTTACACCAAAAATTCATATAATTTCCAGCATTTTAACTGCAATGTTGCTGGATTCTACGTGGACAGTCAGTCGACACCGTCACAGCCATTGCAGCCAAATTATAAGGGGAACACTTTTATTGAAGCTTATCAGCGATTGTTTTCTGACAATCTCGAAAGAGTGAATCACATCACCAGATTAGGATTCAAGACCGGCGGAGACTGTTTGTATGTATTCAACCCAGATGGAGACACTAAAGATCGCCATACGCAGAGAGCTCACACTCGTCTAGAACTCAAGTTTGATGAGTCATTGCGGGCACTGTCATCGTTTATGCTAAGTTTCCTGCTTTTCTGAAAATTGATGCCAGCAGGAACGTGACATTTGAATAATGAATACGTCACACATAGAACATGTAATGACGCATGATCCACTTGTACACAAACAGTTTGGAGGTGTACTTTCAGCGGATAAATTACCCGTCATCGTCAGAAACCGACCAAAAGTTTACGTCGTTAATACAGACAAATATCATCAACCAGGAAAACATTGGGTGGCATTCTACTTTCCAGTGAAGGGACCATCGGAGTTCTTTGATTCCTTTGGACATTCACCAGGCTATAACCACCGACATTTTAAGCAAACGCTTTTAAGAAATGGACGCTATTATGTTTACAATCGGTACAGACTACAACAGTATGACACTGTAACCTGTGGACAATTTTGTATCTATTACGTTTTTCGTCGATGTCGTGGATGGTCTATGAGACGCATTGTAAATAGTTTTAATCGAATAAATTTAAACAGTTAACTATACCGAAGAAAGACTCAAACATTTTTGTAATACTTTTATGTAAAACAAAAAAAAACAAAAAAAGTATGAGTATATGATATCGTGTTATATGTAATGTGTTATTGTGTCAATAAAATTCACCTGGCATGTTACTGCCTTTTTAAAAAATGTGTTATGCTTTTTACTCCCAAACAAGGAGATAAGAGAAAGCCCTATATTCGATATGACATTATGAAAGAGCGATGGTAAGTATATTACAACAACAAGGATACAAATAGAAGAAATAATTTTATTTGCCCCTCTCAGCGGAGTACGCCAGGTATTAGGACGGTCGCTTTAGCGTACTTTACAATATTTCTAATTCTATCAATGTAGGCATACATATTGTGTACAATTGTTTTTCTTTCTTAATTCCCGTCATCAACACTGAGCCCGTATGAAAGCAAGTAAAATGAATAGAGTTCTTCACAAACATGGCCGCTGGAAATCTCTCTGGTTCGTAGTTTCCTTCATAATGAGTGACAATCTTGGGTAAAGATGGCCGTCCCTCCAACATAAAATAGGCGGAGATGGTAAATATCTCGATGTTTTGTAACTTGACGTTCCACCCCATTCTTTGAACTAGTCTGGCATATTTTCTTAAGCGTAATTTAGCTTCTTTCACAGACGCCACTTTTCCATTCACCATGATTTTTCCGTTGGTAAACAGCATACAATGGCCTCCAATCCGTGCGTGATTCCACATAGCTGCCGAAAATTTACTTGGATCGTAAACGATATTGCTACATTTCGATGTAAATTGTCTCAAATCTATATTGCAGTGAAGATCCGCAATACACACCACGTTTGTAATCATTTTTCTTTATATAAAAGGTCACCAATCCGCTAAAGCCATCCAGTGACAACATAATCACAAAATCAGCATCGTCGACGTTATATATAAACTATCGACCATTGTTAGCTGTAACGAAAGTAACGATTGGTTAAACATTCCGGCGGTTTATTTGTCAGATCCACCACCATTAGATATTCGCAACAGAGTGACCACATGTAATGTTCCATGGAAATACATCGTTATTTGCTCGGGCCGACCATCTCCCTATGAGGACAACATTCTTGGCACAATTCTCTATCATGGTTTGGATCCATATAGCAGGCTATTACATTGTTCAATTCCGAAACATAACAATCTAATAATCTTAGGCCGTTCTTCAATTCTTCAAATTGATCAAAGGTTAACGACACACCCTTTCTTGAGGCGCAAAGGTCTGCAGTATTGTCCGGTAACCAAAACCGTCTGATGTCTACCACGGGGAACCCGCTCGTAACACTCACGAACCAATGCCCGCCGATATGTCTGCGATAAGGCGTATCCAGTTGATTTCTGTTACATTCATCTGATAATCTCCGGTAAAACCGAATATAGTTCCTTACACCTCTGTAGTGACAGCGCTATTCCTTTCATCGTGGGAATAGGTTCTCCATTACTGTACACCAATTCGCGAATGTGTATGTACGTAATTCCTTTTAATACGCTGTCGAACAAGTAGCATTCTTTGCTGAGATGGTGAAGGTATCTAGTGTTGAGGCGTTTTGTTCGTACACCTCTTCTATCCAACATCTGGTCGTCTTGATTCTTTTCTCTTCCAGCCATGTCACTAATAAACATTAAATAGTTAGAAACATGTGTATCCTTCGGTATCTAAATCAACACAAATAAATTTGAGACGCTAGCTTGTCCTTTTTATCATTCAGTTAACCAATCCAAAATGTATATGCCATTTATGAAAACGCTCGTTTTTTAACAATTATCATAAAGTCAGTCTGGTATACGTGCTTAGCGACTAATTACGCCTCGAGGGAAGAGTGATGTATATATCATTTTACAGTAGTTTTAATACAGTTAGCTAACAGCAAAATACAATATTTCGTATACATTGGTAAGCGATTTTAGCACCCACTGTTGTATCATCAATCAGTTTTAATTTAAACCGACTAACTTCAAAAAAAAAAGTACACTGTTAAAAATATAAAACAAAATTCATTGTTCGATCATTTAAAAGCCTATAACGTACTCATTCGTTATTTATAAATTTCGAGATAGTTACATCGTGTTTTTCTCAAAAAAGTATCTTTAATAAAGTATGACACGTTAATAAGATGCCTAACCAATTGCAAAATACCTTCTGTTTTTAAAAAAACTGTAAACTCTTTCTCAATAAACACAGAATACGTATAATTTTAATTTTCGAAAAATATATACTTATTTGTTTTAAATGTTGAGACTCCGTTAATGTATAAATTTAAAATCCTTATATGAAAACGCAATCTAGTGAAATGATCTAACACAATAAACGCTCTGTTTTATAGGCTCTTTTGGTCACGTGAATCATCTCTATACGTGTTGAAACTCGTCTTTGAAAACAAAAACCGCTGACGCATACGTGACGTCATCACATTCTTTACATTCTCATTCAATACCATTACCCCACCCACTTGGGGTCGTAGGAGCCCACCTGTAGTTCTAACGAGTCGCGTTCTTCTTCGTTTAACTGGTTTAAAAAAGGATTGCTTGTATCAAAAAATAAACGTTCGTTTTCCTGTGATAAGGGTATTAAAGGTTTAGAGCTGTAGAGAGTTTCATAAAATGTTTTTTCTCTTTAAGTATTTCTTTTAAGTCTGTTATTTCATTTCCATCACTTTTTATATTATTTTTTGGTATTAATTTTTGGGTAGGCCTAAAGTGCGAAAAGGAGATTCCGCTACGAAAAGGAGCCATGAAATCAATATTTTAAGCATTAAGAAAATTATTTTTATATATTTAGAAACATACTAATGAAATATGTTTGCATTGAAAAAATTAGTTAAATCGAACTTAAAATTATTTTTTTGTCAATACTTTTGTGTTTTTACTCCATTTTGGCCTCACGAAAAGGACTTTTCGTCTACGAAAAGGAGTCATAAAATCAATATCTAAAGCTTAATACAAATTATTTTTATATATTAACAAATAGATTAATAGAATATGTTTGCATTGAAAAAATTAGTTAAATCGAACTTTAAATGAATTTTTTGTCAATACTTTTGTGTTTTTACTCCATTTTGGCCTCACGAAAAGGATTTTTCGTCTACGAAAAGGAGTCATAAAATCAATATCTAAAGATTAAAACAAATTATTTTTATATATTAACAAATAGATTAATAGAATATGTTTGCATTGAAAAAATAAATTAGTTAAATCGAACTTTAAATGAATTTATAGTCAATACTTTTGTGTTTTGACATTCCTTTTTACCATACGAAAAGGTTTTTCAACTACGAAAAGAAGTCAAAAAATCAATATCTCTAATTGTTATACAAATTCTGTTTTTGTAATAAGAAACATATTAATAGAATATTGAAAATATATATAGAGATGTTATATTAAGAAACAGATTAATAGAATATTGAAAAAAAAATGAAATCAAACGTTAAATTAATTGTTTGTCTTGTTTGTGGTTGACAGTTTTGTCGCTTTTTCCTTTGATTGACGTTGATTGGATTATCACATCTTTATGATCACGTCGGTATTTCAGCTACTTGATTTAATTATAGGATTAGACGTCGTTGGAACAACAGATAATTATCACCAGTAAGTTATTTCCGCCAAACATCTTTTGATAATTCTTGTATATAAATGTGCATTACAATTCTTTAATTTTTGAGCTAATGTAATTATTTTGTTTTAGTTCATATATAACGGATGGCTTCACATATTCTTCTATTCTATCATTTTAAAAATGGGGAAACGTAGTGATTTGTGTTCTGTGTGTTCGGAAAAATGTAAAACGGATTGTATTTGCTGTGAGGTATGTATCTGTATATTCCATTTCTTTCTTAAAAGATGCACATATAAATAATGAACGGATTTTTTAACGTGACAGTGATTAAAATAACAAACAACCATATTTATCAATAACAGATTAATTATTGTACCAATTATCACAAAACAAATCCATATTGCTGTGTGTGCCTCTTTTGTTTGTTTAAATTCTCTCAATGATATATCTTTTTCTAAAAGTTCAGTCTTATCTGAATGCCTATAAGTGTTAAATATTCTCAATTATTCCATTATGAAAAACATCAATACATGAAAAATGTAGTATTACTGAGACTTCTCATATGCTGATTCAATTATAAAAGGCACGCGTCTTGATTCGCA
>JAWPHD010021356.1:20000-28525 GCA_037043455.1 Cyrtodaria siliqua | reverse complement strand
TGTAAGAACAGAATATATATGCGTAAGAACTGAATATATATGCGTAAGAACTGAATATATATGCGTAAGAACTGAATATATATGTGTAAGAACTGAATATATATGCGTAAGAACTGAATATATGAGTGTAAGAACTGAATATATATGTGTAAGAACTGAATATATATATGTAAGAACTGAATATATATGCGTCAGAACTGAATATATATATCCGTAAGAACTGAACATATATGCGTAAGAACTGAATATATATGCGTAAGAAGTGAATATGTATCTGTAAGAAGTGAATATATATGTGTAAGAACTGAATATATATGCGTAAGAACTGAATATATATGTGTAAGAACTGAATATATATGTGTAAGAACTGAATATATATGTGTAAGAACTGAATATATATGCGTAAGAACTAAATATATATGCGTTAGAACTGAATATATATGCGTAAGAACTGAATATATATGCATAAGAACTGAACATATATGCGATAGAACTGAATATATATGCGTAAGAACTGAATATATATGTGTAAGAACTGAATATATATGTGTAAGAACTAAATATATATGCGTAAGAACTGAATATATGCGTAAGAACTAAATATATATGCATAAGAACTGAATATATATGCGTTAGAACTGAATATATATGCATAAGAACTGAACATATATGCGATAGAACTGAATATATAAGCGTAAAGACTGAATATATATGTGTAAAAACTGAATATATATGTGTAAGAACTGAATATATATGCGTAAGAACTGAATATATGCGTAAGAACTAAATATATATGCATAAGAACTGAATATATATGCGTAAGAACTGAATATATATGTGTAAGAACTGAATATGTATATGCGTAAGAACTAAATATATATGCGTAAGAACTGAATATATATGCGTAAGAACTGAATATATGTTTAAGAACTGAATATATATGCGTAAGAAATAAATACATATGCGTAAGAACGGAATATATATGAGTAAGAACGGAATATATATGTGTAAGAACGGAATATGTACGTGTAAGAAAGGAATATATATGTGTAAGAACGGAATATATATGTGTAACAACGGAATATGTAACGGAATATATATGTGTAAGAACGGAATATATATGTGTAAGAACGGAATATATATGTGTAAGAACGGAATATATATGTGTAAGAAGTGAATATATGTGTGTAAGAAGGGAATATATATGTGTAAGAACGGAATATATAGGTGTAAGAACGGAATATATATATGTGTAAGAACGGAATATATATGTGTAAGAACGGAATATATATGTGTAAGAAGTGAATATATGTGTGTAAGAACGGAATATATATGTGTAAGAACTGAATATATATGCGTAAGAACTGAATATATATGCGTAAGAACTGAATATATATGCTTGAGAAAGTAATATATATGCGTAAGGACTGAATATATATGCGTAAGAACGGATTATATATGTGTAAGAACGGACTTTATATGTGTAAGAACTGAATATATATGTGTAAGAACGGAATATATGTGTAAGAATATATATGCGTAAGAACGGAATATATATGTGTAAGAACGAAATATATACGTGTAGGAATGGAATATATATGTGTAAGAACAGAATATATATGTGTACGAACGGAATATATAAGTGTAAGAACTGAATATATATGTGTAAGAACTGCACATATATGCGTAAGAACTGAAAATATATGCGTAAGAACTGAATATATATGCGTAAGAACTGAATATATATGCGTAAAACTGAATATATATGCTTAAGAACGGAATATATATGTGTAAGAACGGAATATATATGTATAAATACTGAATATATATGCGTAAGAACGGAATATATATGTGTAAGAATGGAATAGATATGTGTAAGAACGGAATATATATGTGTAAGAACGGAATAAATACGTGTAAGAACGGAATATATATGTGTAAGAACGGAATATTTATGCGTAAGAACTGAATATATATGCGTAAGAACTGAATATATTTGCGTAAAACTGAATATATATGCGAAAGAACGGAATATATATGCGTCAGGACGGAATATATGTGTAAGAACGGAATATATATGTGTAAGAACGGAATATTTATGCGTAAGAACTGAATATATATGCGTAAGAACTGAATATATATGCGTAAGAACGGAATATATATGTGTAAGAACGGGATATATATGTGTAAGAACGGAATATGTACGTGTAAGAACGGAATATATATGTGTAAGAACTGAATATATATGCGTAAGAACGGAATATATATGTGTAAGAACTGAATATATATGTGTAAGAACGGAATATATATGTGTAAGAACTGAACATAAATGTGTAAGTAATGAATATATATGCGTAAGATTTGAATATATATGCATAAGAACTGAATATATATGCGTAAGAACTGAATATATATCTGTAAGAACTGAATATATGTGTAAGAACTAAATATATATGCGTAAGAAATGAATACATATGCGTAAGAACGGAATATATATGAGTAAGAACAGAATATGTACGTGTAAGAACGGAATATATATGTGTAAGAACGTAATATATATGTGTAAGAACGGAATATGTACGTGTAAGAACGGAATATATATGTGTAAGAACGGAATATATATGTGTATATATATGTAAGAACGGAATATATATGTGTAAGAACTGAATATATATGTGTAAGAAGTGAATATATATGTGTAAGAACGGAATACATATGTGTCAGAACGGAATATGTACGTGTAAGAACGGAATATATATGTGTAAGAACTGAACATATATGTGTAAGTAATGAATATATATTCGTAAGAACTGAATATGTATGCGTAAAAACTGAATATATATGCGTAAGAACTGAATATATATCTGTAAGAACTGAATATATGTTTAAGAACTGAATATATATGCGTAAGAAATAAATACATATGCGTAAGAACGGAATATATATGAGTAAGAACGGAATATATATGTGTAAGAACGGAATATGAACGTGTAAGAAAGGAATATATATGTGTAAGAACGGAATATATATGTGTAACAACGGAATATGTAACGGAATATATATGTGTAAGAACGGAATATATATGTGTAAGAACGGAATATATATGTGTAAGAACGGAATATATATGTGTAAGAAGTGAATATATGTGTGTAAGAAGGGAATATATATGTGTAAGAACGGAATATATAGGTGTAAGAACGGAATATATATATGTGTAAGAACGGAATATATATGTGTAAGAACGGAATATATATGTGTAAGAAGTGAATATATGTGTGTAAGAACGGAATATATATGTGTAAGAACTGAATATATATGCGTAAGAACTGAATATATATGCGTAAGAACTGAATATATATGCTTGAGAAAGTAATATATATGCGTAAGGACTGAATATATATGCGTAAGAACGGATTATATATGTGTAAGAACGGACTTTATATGTGTAAGAACTGAATATATATGTGTAAGAACGGAATATATGTGTAAGAATATATATGCGTAAGAACGGAATATATATGTGTAAGAACGAAATATATACGTGTAGGAATGGAATATATATGTGTAAGAACAGAATATATATGTGTACGAACGGAATATATAAGTGTAAGAACTGAATATATATGTGTAAGAACTGCACATATATGCGTAAGAACTGAAAATATATGCGTAAGAACTGAATATATATGCGTAAGAACTGAATATATATGCGTAAAACTGAATATATATGCTTAAGAACGGAATATATATGTGTAAGAACGGAATATATATGTATAAATACTGAATATATATGCGTAAGAACGGAATATATATGTGTAAGAATGGAATAGATATGTGTAAGAACGGAATATATATGTGTAAGAACGGAATAAATACGTGTAAGAACGGAATATATATGTGTAAGAACGGAATATTTATGCGTAAGAACTGAATATATATGCGTAAGAACTGAATATATTTGCGTAAAACTGAATATATATGCGAAAGAACGGAATATATATGCGTCAGGACGGAATATATGTGTAAGAACGGAATATATATGTGTAAGAACGGAATATTTATGCGTAAGAACTGAATATATATGCGTAAGAACTGAATATATATGTGTAAGAACTGAATATATATGTGTAAGAACGGAATATATATGTGTAAGAAGTGAATATATATGTGTAAGAACTGAATATATATGTGTTATAACTGAATATATATGTGTAAGAACTGAATATATATGTGTAATAACTGAATATATATGAGTAAGAAATGAATATATATGCGTAAGAACGGAATATATATATGTGTAAGAACGGAATTTGTACGTGTAAGAACGGAATATATATGTGTAAGAACTGAATATATATGTGTAAGAACTGAATATATATGAGTAAGAACTGAATATATATGCGTAAGAACGGAATATATATGTGTAAGAACGGAATTTGTACGTGTAAGAACGGAATATATATGTGTAAGAACGGAATATATATGTGTAAGAACGGAATATATATGCGTAAGAACTGAATATATATGTGTATAGATGGAATATATATGTGTAAGAACAGAATATATATGAGTAAGAAGTGAATATATATGTGTAAGAACTGAATATATATGTGTAAGAACTGAATATATATGTGTAAGAACTGAATTATATATGCGTAAGAACTGAATATATATGCGTAAAACTGAATATATATGCGTAAGAACTGAACATATATGTGTAAGAAATGAATATATATGCGTAAGAACTGAATATATATGCGTAATAACGGAATATATATGTGTAAGAACGGAATATATATGTGTAAGAACGGAATATATATATGTGTAAGAATGGAATATATATGTGTAAGAACTGAATATATATGTGTAAGAACTGAATATATATATGTAAGAACTGAATATATATATGTAAAAAGTGAATATATATGTGTAAGAACTGAATATATATGTGTAAGAACGGAATATATATGTGTAAGAACGGAATATATATGTGTAAGAACGGAATATGTACGTGTAAGAACGGAATATATATGTGTAAGAACTGAACATATATATGTAAGAAATGAATATATATGCGTAAGAAATGAATATATATGCGTAAGAACTGGATATATATGCGTAAGAACTGAATATATATGTGTAAGAACTGAATATATATGCGTAAGAACTGAATATATATTCGTAAGAACGGAATATATATGTGTAAGAAGGGAATATATATGTGTAAGAACGGAATATGTACGTGTAAGAACGGAATATATATTTGTAAGAACGGAATATATAAGTGTAAGAACTGAATATATAAGAGTAAGAACTGAATATATATGTGTAAGAACTGAATATATATGCGTAAGAACTGAATATATATGTGTAAGAACTGAATATATATGTGTAAGAACGGAATATATATGAGTAAGAACGGAATATGTACGTGTAAGAACGGAATATATATGTGTATATATATGTGAGAACGGAATATATATGTGTAAGAACTGATATATATGTGTAAGAAGTGAATATATATGTGTAAAAACAGAATATGTACGTGTAAGAACGGAATATATATGTGTAAGAACTGAACATAAATGTGTAAGTAATGAATATATATGCGTAAGAACTGAATATATATGCGTAAGAACTGAATATATATGCGTAAGAACTGAATATATATCTGTAAGAGCTGAATATATGTGTAAGAACTGAATATATATGCGTAAGAAATTAATACATATGCGTAAGAACGGAATATATATGAGTAAGAACGGAATATATATGAGTAAGAACAGAATATATATGTGTAAGAACGGAATATGTACGTGTAAGAACGGAATATATATGTGTAAGAACGGAATATATATGTGTAAGAACGGAATATGTACGTGTAAGAACGGAATATATATGTGTAAGAACTGAATATATATGTGTATATATATGTAAGAACGGAATATATATGTGTAAGAACTGAATATATATGTGTAAGAAGTGAATATATATGTGTAAGAACGGAATACATATGTGTATGAACGGAATATGTACGTGTAAGAACGGAATATATATGTGTAAGAACTGAACATATATGTGTAAGTAAAGAATATATATGCGTAAAAACTGAATATATATGCGTAAAAACTGAATATATATGCGTAAGAACTGAATATATATCTGTAAGAACTGAATATATGTGTAAGAACTGAATATATATGCGTAAGAAATGAATACATATGCGTAAGAACGGAATATATATGAATAAGAACGGAATATATATGTGTAAGAACGGAATATGCACGAGTAAGAACGGAATATATATGTGTAAGAACGGAATATATATGTGTAACAACGGAATATGTACGTGTAAGAACGGAATATATATGTGTAAGAACGGAATATATCTGTGTAAGAACGGAATATATATGTGTAAGAACGGAATATATATGTGTAAGAACGGAATATATATATGTGTAAGAACGGAATATATATGTGTAAGAACGGAATATATATGTGTAAGAACGGAATATATATGTGTAAGAACGGAATATATATATGTGTAAGAACGGAATATATATGTGTAAGAACGGAATATATATGTGTAATAACTGAATATATATGTGTAAGAACTGAATATTTATATGTAAGAACTGAATATATATGTGTAAGAACTGAATATATATGTGTAAGAACTGAATATATATGCGTAAGAACAGAATATATATGCGTAAAAACTGAATATATATGCGTAAGAACTGAATATATATGCGTAAGAACTGAATATATATGCATGAGAAAGTAATATATATGCGTAAGGACTGAATATATATGCGTAAGAACGGAATATATATGTGTAAGAACGGACTTTATATGTGTAAGAACTGAATATATATGTGTAAGAACGGAATATATGTGTAAGAATATATATGCGTAAGAACGGAATATATATGTGTAAGAACGGAATATATACGTGTAAGAATGGAATATATATGTGTAAGGACAGAATATATATGTGTACGAATGGAATATATAAGTGTAAGAACTGAATATATATGTGTAAGAACTGCACATATATGCGTAAGAACTGAATATATATGCGTAAGAACTGAATATATATGCGTAAAACTGAATATATATGCTTAAGAACGGAATATATATGTGTAAGCACGGAATATATATGTGTAAATACTGAATATATATGCGTAAGAACGGAATATATATGTGTAAGAACGGAATAGATATGTGTAAGAACGAAATATATATGTGTAAGAACGGAATAAATACGTGTAAGAACGGAATATATATGTGTAAGAACGGAATATTTATGCGTAAGAACTGAATATATATGCGTAAGAACAGAATATATTTGCGTAAAACTGAATATTTATGCGAAAGAACGGAATATATATGCGTCAGGACGGAATATATGTGTAAGAACGGAATATATATGTGTAAGAACGGAATATTTATGCGTAAGAACTAAATATATATGCGTAAGAACTGAATATATATGTGTAAGAACTGAATATATATGCGTAAGAACGGAATATATATGTGTAAGAAGTGAATATATATGTGTAAGAACTGAATATATATTTTTTTTAACTGAATATATATGTGTAAGAACTGAATATATATGTGTAATAACTGAATATATATGAGTAAGAAATGAATATATATGCGTAAGAACGGAATATATATATGTGTAAGAACGGAATTTGTACGTGTAAGAACGGAATATATATGTGTAAGAACTGAATATATATGTGTAAGAACTGAATATATATGAGTAAGAACTGAATATATATGCGTAAGAACGGAATATATATGTGTAAGAACGGAACTTGTACGTGTAAGAACGGAATATATATGTGTAAGAACGTAATATATATGTGTAAGAACGGAATATATATGCGTAAGAACTAAATATATATGTGTATAGACGGAATATATATGTGTAAGAACAGAATATATATGTGTAAGAAGTGAATATATATGTGTAAGAACTGAATATATATGTGTAAGAACTGAATATATATGTGTAAGAACTGAATTATATATGCGTAAGAACTGAATATATATGCGTAAAACTGAATATATATGCGTAAGAACTGAACATATATGTGTAAGAAATGAATATATATGCGTAAGAACTGAATATATATGCGCAAGAACGGAATATATATGTGTAAGAACGGAATATATATGTGTAAGAACGGAATATATATGTGGAAGAACGGAATATATATGTGTAAGAACGGAATATATATGTGTTAGAACGGAATATATACGTGTAAGAACGGAATATATATGTGTAAGAACGGAATATATTTGTGCAAGAACTGAATATATATGTGTAAGAACTGAATATATATTCGTAAGAACTGAATATATATTCGTAAGAACTGAATATATATGTGTAAGAACTGAATATATATGCGTAAGAACTGAATATATATGCGTAATAACTGAATATATATGCGTAAGAACTGAATATATATGCGTAAGAACGGAATCTATATGCGTAAGAACGGAATATA
>JAWPHD010021355.1:0-28528 GCA_037043455.1 Cyrtodaria siliqua | reverse complement strand
TTATATTGGGTCTACAGAGTTTGGATTCTCAAAATATGAAAGTTATATATATATATACCTGATTTCAGTATGGTGTACATATGTTGTTGGCGGGATTGCTACTTTAACATTTCCTCGTTAGATAAAACAAAATCAGCATTGCAGATTTATTTATGAAGTAAAATACCTTCCGACTGAAAGCTTATCTATCTGGAGCCCTGAGTCAGTCTATAGCTTTGTTTCTGTATTACAGCTGAACGAAACAGTCAGCATCATATGGTGAAGACCTGATGACGAAAGCTTATCTGGAGCTCTGAGTCGGTCTAATTTTGTTTCTGTATGATCTGATGACGATGACAGCGGGCAGATCTAACAACTCCGTAAAAGGTAGGATGGACTTCAGAAATCTGCCTATGTTTTTTTTATTCTAAAGCCTGTTATTGGCTATTTTTAATTTTTACTTGGATAACTGAGTTTGATTTCTGGAGTTCAACTGCATTGTACAGTCAAACCTGGTCATATGATCACCTGTTTGTGAGCGGTCTCTTAAACCAGGTTTGATTGTATAAGGTCAAAGAAAATCACTGTGACTACCAAGCTGTAGATACTTAATGAGGCAAGGGGTATTTACTCGATCAGATCTAAAATGAATGAGTAACAAGGAACTCGTTCAGAGTAAACCATTTCTTTAAATAGTTCATGCTTTCAAAATGGATGTGAATTAATGAATACATTTTAAAAGAAACAACTATTCTGATTAAATGGAATTAAGTGAAAACAAAAGAAACACTGTATGACTTTAGTATTAGACACATGCTTAGACAATTTTTCATCATGTACATATGGGATAAACTGTTCGACAGGACAATACATCCACATATAATTCTCATAATTTTAAAAAGTTTAAAATATAGTTGTAGTAAGTCAATGAGTAATGATACAATTTTAAAAAAACTGAGGGTATTTTCAAAAAAAGTATGAGTTAAATGCTCAGATACTCAGTTTACCTACAGCTCTGTAATACTGTTGTTTTATCTACAGCTCTGTAATACTGTTGTTTTATCTACAGCTCTGTTATACTGTTGTTTTATCTACAGCTCTGTTATACTGTTGTTTTACCTACAGCTCTGTAATACTGCTGTTTTATCTACAGCTCTGTAATACTGTTGTTTTATTCTTATTTACAGCTTTGTAATACTATTGTTATTCTTATATAATTACTTGATACTGTATTTGCTCAAGTAATGGTAAGATTAAGTATTTCTGGAATTCATTGGAGTCCATTATTTGAGTTCACTTTTATTTTAGGTCCAGTATAGCTATGTCCAGTATTTCCAGAGATTTTGGCCCTGTTTTTATTAAACATCTTATGATAAGTCTCAAATTTTAAAATGACTGACTTTTTTTCACCTAAGCAATCAATTTAGACAATGATGTGCGCACGTAGTGCAGAAATATCCCTTGCATAAGAAAATAATATCACATTTATTTGAAAAGTGTAATTAATAGTGAAGCATTTAACAAATTGATTTACGATCAAAATAGTCTTTAAGTTGTTTCATAATATGGGGCCCAGTTGTATTTTAGGCCAAGTAGGGCTATGTCTGGTATTTCCAGTATTATACGTCCGGTAAAAGTAATGTGTAGAATATTCTATTTGTGGAGTTCAATGGTGTTCTTTAAGTTGTATACTATTCAAAGTTTGCCAAACATGAAACCTTTTTCGCCTTATTTATGAACCCGGATGACAGATATTTATGGTCTATTTCATGTGGTTTAAGTATAAATATGTTGCAAATAGAATGATAAAATGCAATCAGCTATAAACAAACTTAACTGTTGAGTTTTATGCTGTAAAACCAGTCACCGAAAAATATTTGTGCTTAGCAAACTTCGATTAGTATGTTTTATGTCATGTCTAGTATTTCTAGAGTTCAGTAAAGTAATTTGTAGTTGTAATTTGGCCACATAATGAATACACTGCTTGACAGGAAGTTGCCTCTTCAATTTCTTTATTTAGTGAAGATGTTATTAGGTGTAAAAAAAAACATGAGGGACCTCTCTAGCTCTAATTGCATAGCACACATATCTACATACTGTAGTCTTTTGTCCATTTCGTAAAGTTGGTATTAGGGGTAAAGCCTATGAGGACCTCTCTAGCTCTAATTGCATAGCACACATTATATCTACATACTGTAGTCTTTGTCCATTTGGTAAAGATGGTATTAGGGATAAAGCCTATGAGGGACCTCTCTAGCTCTAATTGCATAGCACACATTATATCTACATACTGTAGTCTTTTGTCCATTTGGTAAAGATGGTATTAGGGGTAAAGCCTATGAGGGACCTCTCTAGCTCCAATTGCATAGCACACACTTATATATCTACATAAGTGTAGCCTTTTGTCCATTTGGTAAAGATGGTATTAGGGAAAAAGCCTATGAGGGACTCTCTAGCTCTAATTGCATAGCACACATATATCTACATACTGTAGCCTTTTGTCCAGTTTTGGGTTGAAACCCTTTAAATGAAATATTAATAAAGGGCCATTTACCTCTGCCAGCTATTATGTATAAACAACTTTAAATTAGTGTACATTTGGTAGTGACAATCATGCTGCATATTGAAACACACAAACTTTTAATGGCTATTAAATTACCATCATTGTCGATTAAAAAGAAAATGAACCAAACATCTATAAGAAATTGATGTCTCTTTTAAAATATGACCAACAGATACTTCTTCTATTGACTATCTATACTGCTTTGACAGTGTGACAACCCTTCCCCACCATACCCTTCCCCACCATACTAAAGGTTCTTAGATACATCTTAACAGTGTGACATCCCTTCCCCACAATTCTAAAAGTTCTTAGCTACATCTTAAAAGTGTGACAGCCCTGCCTTACCATTCTACATGCTTAGCAATGTGACAGATCTGCACCACCATTCTACATGCTCTTATCTACATCTTAACAATGTGACAGCCCTGCCCCACCATTCTACATGTTCTTAGATACATCTCAACAGTGTGACAGCCCTGCCCCACCATTCTACATGTTCTTAGATTCATCATAACAGTGTGACAGCCCTGCCCCACTAGACTACATGTTCTTATATATATCTTAGCAATGTGACGGCCTTGATCTACCATTCTACACATTCTTAGATACATCTTAACATTGTGACATCCCGGCGTAACCATTCTACATGTTCTTAGATAAATCTTAGCAGTGTGACGGTCTTGACCCACCATTCTACATGTTCTTAGATACTTCTTAACAGTGTGACAGCTCTGCCCCACTATTCTACACATTCTTAGATACATCTTAGCAGTGTGAGAGCTCTGCCCCACTATTCTACTCATTCTTAGATACATCTTAGAACACATTTTGAGCATATTGTATTTGGGAGGGAGAGAATTTCTATAGGTAACTGTAATTCACTGGTAGCCATACAATTTCATGAGCAAAGTGTGATATTCAATTTTCCTTCAGATTATGACACCCACCCAATAAAGCATTTGTGGCCAGATAATAACACATTAAAGAATGTTGTATATTTTATGTGTTGTGCTCTGATTTTTGGTCTAAAAACAATTAAGAAATACCATATAAGTTTTGTATTCAAAAGCTAAATTATGAACATATATTTCTTCATTAAAGTAAATTACAAAGTGTTGTTAAGCGATATACAAATAAAAAATTAAGAGCGGGCCTCAATTTATATACCTGAGTTGATAAGCCATGAAACATGCTGGCAGTAAATATTCAAGCTTCCCATGCTTTTTCAATGACCAAGTTGCGTTGGGAATTGTGTCCTTAACAATGTGAAAGCCCTGCCTTACCATTCTACATGCTTAGCAATGCGACAGATCTGCCCCACCATTCTACATGTTCTTAGATACATCTTAACAGTGTGACAGCCCTGCCCCACCAATTCTACATGTTTTTAGATAAACCTTAACAGTGTGACAGCCTTTCCCCACCATTCTATATGCTCTTAGATACATCTTAACATTGTGACAGCCCTGCTCAACAATCTACATATTCTTAGATACATCTCAACAGTGTGACAGCCCTGACCCACCATTCTGAAGGTTCTTAGATACATCTTTGCAGTGTGACAGTCCAGCCCCATCATTATACGTGCTCTTAGCTACATCTTAACAACGTGACAGCCCTGCCCCACCCACCATTCTACATGTTCTTAGATACATCTCGGCAGTGTGAAAGCCCTGCCCCACCATTCTGCATGTTCTTAGATACATCTTAGCAGTGTGACAGCCCTGCCCCACCATTAGATATGTTCTTAAATTCATCGTGCCAGCCCTGCCCACTATTCTACTTGTTCTTAGATACATCTTCGCAGTGTGACGGCCTTGACCAACCATTCTACATGTTCTTAGATACATCTTAACAGTTTGACAGCTCTGCCCCACCATTCTACACATTCTAAGATTCATCTTAGCAGTGTGACGTCCCTGCCCACTATTCTACATGTTCCTAGATACGTCTTCACAGTGTGACGGCCTTGACCCACCATTCTTCATGTTCTTAGATGCAACTTAGCAGTGTGACGGCCTTCACCAACCATTCTACTTGTTCTTAGATACATCTTAACAGTGTGACAGATCTGCCCCACCATTCTACAAATTCTTAGATACATCTAAGCAGTGTGACAGCTCTGCCCCACTATTCTACCCATTCTTAGATTCATCTTAGCAGTGTGACGGTCCTGCTCCACCATTCTACATGTTATTAGATTCATCATAACAATACGACGGCCTTGACCCACCATTCTACATGTTCTTAGATTCATCTTAACATTGTGACAGCCCTGCGTATCCATTATACGTGTTCTTAAATACATCTTAGTAGTGTGATGGCCTTGACCCACCATTCTACACGTTTTTAGATGCATCTAGGCAGCGTGACGGCCTTCACCCACCATTCTACATGTTCTTAGATACATTTCTTGTGACAGCTCTTCCCCACTATTCTTCACATTCTGAGATACATCATAACAGTGTGACAGCACTGCCTTCACCAGTCTACATGCTTTTATATACATATTTACAGTGCGACAGCATTGCCCCAACCAGTCTACATGTTTTAGATACATCTTAACAGTGACATCACTGCCACAACCAGACTACATGTTCTTATATTCATCATAACAGTGTGACAGCCTGCCCCACCATTTCACATGTTCTTAGTTACATCTTAGCAGTGTGACGGCATTGATCCACCATTCTACATGTTCTTAGATACACCTTAACAGTTTGGCAGCCCTTCCCCACCATTCTACATGCTTGTAGGTACATCTTAACAATGTGACAGCCCTGCCCAACAATCTACATGTTCTTAGATACATCTCAACAGTGACAGCTCTGATCCACCATTCTACATGTTCTTAGATACATCTTAACAGTGACAGCTCTGACCCACCATTCTACATGTTCGTAGATACATCTCGACAGTGTTACAGCCTTCCCCCACCATTCTACATGTTCTTAGATACATCTTAACAATGTGACGGCCCTGCCCAACAATCTACATGTTCTTAAGATACATCTCGACAGTGTTACAGCCCTGCCCCACCATTCTAAGGTTCTTAGCTACATCTCAACAGTGTGACAGCCCTGTCCCACCCTTCTACATGTTCTTAGATACATCTCAACAGTGTGACAGCCCTGCGCCACCATTCTGCATGTTTTTAGATACATCTTAGCAGTGTGACAGCCCTGCCGCACCATTATATATGTTCTTAGACTCATCATAACAGTCTGACAGCCTTGCCCACTAGTCGACATGTTCTTATTTACATCTTCGCAGCGTGACGGCCTTGACCTACCATTCTACACATTCTTAGATACATCTTAAAATTGTGACAGCCCTGCGTAACCATTATACATGTTCTTAAATACATCTTAGCAGTGTGACCGCCTTGACCCACCAGTCTACATGTTTTTAGATGCATCTAGGCAGCGTGACAGCATTCACCCACCATTCTACATGTTCTTAGATACATCTCTTGTGACAGCTCTGCCCCACTATTCTACACATTCTTAGATACATTATAACAGTGTGACAGATCTGCCTCACCATTCTACACATTCTCATCTTAACAATGTGACAGCACTGCCCCCACCCGTCTACATGATTTTATATACATATTTACAGTGTGACAGCACTGCCCCAACCAGTCTACATGTTTTTAGATACATCTTAACAGTGACAGCACTGCCCCAACCAGTCTACATGTTCTTACATTCTTCATAACAGTGTGACAGCCTGCCCCACTATTTCACATGTTCTTAGTTACATCTTAGCAATGTGACGGCCTCGACCCACCGTTCTACATGTTCTTAGATACACCTTAACAGTATGACAGCCCTTCCCCAGCATTCTACATGCTCTTAGATACATCTTAACATTGTGACAGCCCTGACCAACAATCTACATGTTCTTAGATACATCTCAGCAGTGTTACAGCCCTGCCCCACCATTCTAAAGGTTCTTAGATACATCTTTGCAGTGTCACAGTCCTGCCTCATCATTATACATGCTCTTAGCTACATCTTAACAATGTCACAGCTTTGTCCCACCATTCTACCTGTTCTTAGATACATCTCAACAGTGTGACAGCCCTGCCTCTCCATTTTGCATCGCGCCGTGGTGTAATGGTTAGCATTGCGGCTTAGTAACCCAGTGATCGCGCGTTCAATCCCAGCCAGGACCGAATTTGGGTTATCAAAATATTTCAAAAAGTATTTCCTACCTTACCAGTCCTTCGAATGAAACTTTAAACCTAGGTCTGCTCTCTAAAATGCTTGTTGCAATACAGCAAGGATAAATAAACGCTTATACACACGCAGTGTGACAGCCCTGCCCCACCGTTATATATGTTCTTAGATTCATCATAACAGTCTGACAGCCCTGGCCACTATTCTACATGTTCTTATTTACATCTTAGGAATGTGACGACCTTGACCTACCATTCTACACGTTCTTAGATACATCTTAACATTGTGATGGCCTTGACCTACCATTCTACATGTTCTTAGTTGCATCTTAGCAGTGTGATGGCCTTCACCCACCATTCTACAAATTCTTAGATATATCTAAGCAGTGTGACAGCTCTACCCCACTATTCTACACATTCTTAGATTCATCTTAGCAGTGTGACGGCCCTGCCCACTATTCTACATGTTCTTAGATACATCTTAGCAGTGTGACGGCCTTGACCCACCATTCTACACATTCTTAGATTCATCTTAGCAGTGTGACGGCCCTGCCCACCATTCTACTTGTTCTTAGATGCAACTTAGCAGTGTGATGGCCTTCACCCACCATTTTAAATGTTCTTAGATACATCCTACAAGTGTGACAGCTCTGCCCTACTATTCTACGTGTTCTTAGATTCATCATAACAGTGTGACAGATCTGCCTCACCATTCTACACATTTTCATCGGAACAATGTGGCAGCACTGCCTCCATCAGTCTACAGGCTTTTATATACATATTTACAGTGTGACAGCTCTGCCCCACCATTCTACAAAGTCTTAGATACATCTTAGCAGTGTGATAGCTCTGCCCCACTATTCTACTTGTTCTTAGATTCATCATAACAGTGTGACAGCCTGCCCCACCATTTCACATGTTCTTAGATACATCTTAGCAGTGTGACAGCTCTGCCATACTATTCTACTTGTTCTTAGATTCATCATAACAGTGTGACAGCACTGCCCCACTATTCTACACATTCTTAGATACATCATAACAGTGTGACAGCTCTGCCTCACCATTCTACACATTCTCATCTTAACAATGTGGCAGCACTGGTTCCACCAGTCTACATGATTTTATATACATATTTACAGTGTGACAGCACTGCCCCAACCAGTCTACATGTTTTTAGATACATCTTAACAGTTTGACAGCACTGCCCCAACCAGTCTACATGTTCTTAGATTCATCATAACAGTGTGACAGCCTGCCCCACCATTTCACATGTTCTTAGTTATATTTTAGCAGTGTGCCGGCATTGACCTACCATTCTGCATGTTCTTACATACATCTTAGCAGGGTGACGGCCTTGACCCACCATTCTACATGTTCTTAGATACATCTTAACAGTGTGACAGCTCTGCCCCACCTTTCTACACATTCTTAGATACATCTTAGCAGTGACAGCTCTGCCCCACTATTCTGCACATTCTTAGATACATCTTAACAGTGTGACAGCCCTGCCCCACCATTCTACAAATTCTTAGATACATCTTAGCAGTGTGACAGCTCTGCCCCGCTATTCTGCACATTCTTAGATACATCTTAACAGTGTGACAGCCCTTCCCCACCATTCTACAAATTCTTAGATACATCTCAACAGTGTGACAGCTCTGCCTCACCATTCTACACATTCTTAGATACATCTTAATAATGTGACGGCACTGTCCCAACCAGTCTACATGTTTTTAGATACATCTTAACAGTGTGACAGCACTGCCCCCAACCAGTCTACATGTTCTTAGATACATCATAACAGTGTGACAGCTCTTCCTCACTATTCTACACATTCTTAGATACATCTTAACAGTGTGACAGCTCTGCCCCACTATTCTACAAATTCTTAGATATATCTAAGCAGTGTGACAGCTCTGCCCCACTATTTTACACATTCTTAGATTCATCTTAGCAGTGTGACGTCCCTGCCCACTATTCTACATGTTCCTAGATACGTCTTCGCAGTGTGATGGCCTTGACCCACCATTCTACATGTTCTTAGATGCAACTAAGCAGTGTGACTGTCTTCACCAACCTTTCTACTTGTTCTTAGATACATCTTAGCAGTGTGACGGCCTTCACCCACCATTCTACATGTTCTTAGATACATCTTAACAGTTTGACAGCTCTGCCCCACCATTCTACAAATTCTTAGATATATCTAAGCAGTGTGACAGCTCTGCCCCACTATTCTACACATTCTTAGATTCATCTTAGCGGTGTGACGTCCCTGCCCACTATTCTACATGTTCCTAGATACGTCTTTGCAGTGTGACGGCCTTGACCCACCATTCTACATGTTCTTAGATGCAACTTAGCAGTGTGACTGTCTTCACCAATCATTCTACTTGTTCTTAGATACATCTTAGCAGTGTGACGGCCTTCACCCACCAATCTACATGTTCTTAGATACATCTTAACACTGTGACAGCTCTGCCCTACTATTCTACACATTCTTAGATGCATCATAACAGTGCGACAGCTCTGCCTCCCCATTCTACACATTTTTAGATACATCTTAACAATGTGACGGCACTGCATCCACCAGTCTACATGTTTTTATGTCTACATGTTTTTATGTCTACATGTTTTAGATGCATCTTAACAATGTGACAGCACTGCCCCAACCAGTTTACATGTTTTTAAATACATCTTAACAATGTGACAGCACTGGCCCAACTAGACTACATGTTTTTAGATACATCTTAACAATGTGACAGCACTGCCTCCACCAGTCTACATGATTTTATATATATATTTACAGTGTGACAGCACTGCCGCAACCAGTTCACCTGTTTTAACTACATATTAACAACATGGCAGCAGTGTTCCAACCAGTCTACATGTTTTTAAATACATCTTAACAATATGACAGTGCTACCCCAACCAGTCTGCATGTTTTTAAATACATCTTAACAGTATGATGGCCCAGTCTCACCATTTTATGTGTTCTTAGATACATCTTAACAGTGTATTGGCCCTGCCAAAACATTCTACATGTTTTTAGATAGATCTAAACATTATGGCAACCATTCTACATGTGTATAGATAAATATTTACATTGTGACAACTCTGCCGCACCATTCTACAATTTCTTAGCTACATCTACTCAAGATGTGTCATTCTGCAGGCCCTAAGATACACCCAGATAAAAATTGATATCCCTGTCCTATGGATTGCACATTCTTCTGATTAAGGTAGGTGATACCACATCCCTCTAATCAAGTAAAGTGATTCAACATTTCTCTGAACAAGTAAGCAGATTCCACATTCCTCTAATCAAGTAAGGTGATTCCACATTCCTCTAAACAAGTAAGGTGATTCTACATTCCTCTAATTAAGTAAGGTGATTCTACATTCCTCTAATTAAGTAAGGTGATTCTACATTCCTCTAATCAAGGTGATTCTACATTCCTCTAATTAAGGTGATTCCACATTCCTTGAATCAAGTAAGGTGATTCCACATTCCTCGAATCAAGTAAGGTGATTCCACATTCCTCGAATCAAGTAAGGTGATTCCACATTCCTCGAATCAAGTAAGGTGATTCCACATTCCTCTTAATCGTGTAAGGTAATTCCACATTCCTCGAATCAAGTAAGGTGATTCTACATTCCTCAAGTAAAGAGATCCTACATTCCTCTAATCAAGTAAATTGATTATACATTTTTCTATAGAGGTAAGGCAAATCCGCAGTCATCTAGTAAGATGACTACTGCAGACTTTTAGTGTTGCAATAAGGTTTATAGTTCTTCTACCTAGAGTTTGGATTGATTCATTTTCCAAGCCCACTTTCTAGATTGAATACAACTCTGTATATAAGCAGTTACAAATGTTACATGAGAAATTCTTGCCTAAAGTCGCATACTTAGTCTTAAGCTTTGATATGCTTCGTATATGCACACTTCTTTATAAATATGGTCTCAAAAGTTGAAAGGTATAAGAAAGTTGATGTAAATTCTAAATGACTTCAAAGGTTACACCTTTCATTATGAGGAGTACTGTTGATGTCTGTACGTTTTTCATGTCTAAATTAAACATTGATTATAAATGATAAATTATTTTTATCATTTCTTGACTATATTATTTAGAGATACCATAACAGCAAACATTTTTTTGTAAATAACAAAAATACTTGTGTTTTTAGCTCAACATTGTCAGTTCCATTTAGAAATGCATTTGTGGTTGCTAGACAAGAAACAATATTTTGAATACTATTCATACAGTATATCCCTGTTTAAACACCCCCATATTATATTATACCTCTAAAATGCTAGACCTCATAATATGTTTTTTCATGGCCTCGTATAAATGCCACCTTTTTAAAAAGGGGTTGGGGGAGTACTTATTTGGTGAAGGGGGTTGGTTTTTTTAGTTTTTCAGCTCAATGATTGTTTCCTGTTTAAATTTTTGTTGTAAATATTTATGAGAAGTTTTTGTTTCCAAGTTGTTTGATGTCTTTAAATGTTGGCTATGGGTGACCTGGTTCTAAAGCCTTAATGGACTGTTTGGCAATACAGGAGTTAGGGTTTTAAAACTGGAAGGTAATGTAGGCACTAAGGTAAACTACATCAAAATGACTGTTTATCGTCACCATGGATACTGTTGGTACTGGTATCACATAGTCATTATTTAAATGAATGCATACATTCAACTGTGAAATGGAAATCAGTCGGTTATGATAACAAATCAGTCTTATAAGCTCAATAGTTGAAATTATGTTTTATTGTTGCCTGACTGGAATACAGATTTTGAATAATATTGCATCAAGTGGCAATGTTAAAATAACTTAAAATAACAGCGTAACTTATACATGTTATAAATCAAAACAGTGCTGTTGTCTTAACTCAATATTGTAAATTCCCTATAGCAACACATCAGTTTATTGTTGTTAGGTAGGAATAAACATTTTGAATAATATTGCATCTATTGACATTGTTAAAATGATTCTGTAACAGCATACTGTATATCCCCAAATTACAGCCCCTCCAGTATAGTAGCGGCCAACCATCTTTAAAAAAAAAAGTTATATTTTTGATCTTTTGTATAATCCTAATCAAAAAAGTATAAAAAGTATATTTTCCGTTATAAGAGGTCTCTGAATCATTTTGCATAGTGCCCGGGAGCTTCTGTTGGGGGGGGGGGGGGGGGGGCATAGTGCCCGGGAGCTTCTGTTGGGGGGTCATACAGTAACTTCTTATAAATTATAAAAGGAGGCTGTTTTCTGACATTCATATTGTAAATTCTTTCTTGTGTCATTGACTAGAATAAAGATTTTAAATTCGATTCATATTGACACAATTGTAAATTCCGTTTAGTTCCATTTAGTAACGCATAGTTCTGTAGTTGCTAGACTGGAATAAATATAATGAATAATAATCATGATGCATCAGTTGACCATATTAATATGATTACTATTACCAGAAATATATCATGCATCTGTTGACGATGTTAAATATGATTACAATTACCAGGATATATCATGCATCAGTTGACGATGTTAAATATGATTACAATTACCAGGATATATCATGCATCAGTTGACGATGTTAATTTGATTACTATTACCAGGATATATCATGCATCAGTTGACCATGTTAATTTGATTACTATTACCAGAGATATATCATGCATCAGTTGACCATGTTAATATGACAATTACCAGAGATATATCATGCATCAGTTGACGATGTTAATATGATTACAATTACCAGGATATATCATGCATCAGTTGACCATGTTAATTTGATTACTATTACCAGAGTTATATCATGCATCAGTTGACCATGTTAATATGATTACAATTACCAGGATATATCATGCATCAGTTGACCATGTTAATTTGATTACTATTACCAGAGATATATCATGCATCAGTTGACGATGTTAATATGATTACAATTACCAGAGATATATCATGCATCAGTTGACCATGTTAATTTGATTACTATTACCAGAGATATATCATGCATCTGTTGACGATGTTAATATGATTACAATTACCAGGATATATCATGCATCAGTTGACCATGTTAATTTGATTACAATTACCAGGATATATCATGCATCAGTTGACCATGTTAATATGATTACTATTACCAGAGATATATCATGCATCAGTTGACCATGTTAATATGATTACAATTACCAGGATATATCCTGCATCAGTTGACGATGTTAATATGATTACAATTACCAGAGATATATCATGCATCAGTTGACCATGTTAATATGATTGCTATTACCAGAGATATATCATGCATCAGTTGACGATGTTAATATGATAACAATTAACAGAGATATATCATGCATCAGTTGACGATGTTAATATGATTACAATTACCAGGATATATCATGCATCAGTTGACCATGTTAATTTGATTACTATTACCAGAGATATATCATGCATCAGTTGACGATGTTAATATGATAACAATTAACAGAGATATATCATGCATCAGTTGACGATGTTAATATGATTACAATTACCAGGATATATCATGCATCAGTTGACCATGTTAATTTGATTACTATTACCAGAGATATATCATGCATCAGTTGACGATGTTAATATGATAACAATTAACAGAGATATATCATGCATCAGTTGACGATGTTAATATGATTACAATTACCAGGATATATCACGCATCTGTTGACCATGTTAACTTGATTACAATTGCCAGGATATATCATGTATCAGTTGACCATGTTAATTTGATTAAAAATAACAGAGATATATCATGGATCTCTCGACCATGTTAATATAATTACAATTACCAGGATATATCACGCATCTGTTGACCATGTTATTGTGATTACAATTACAAGAGATATATCATGCATCTGTTGACAATGTTAAAATGATTACAATGAAAGCATAACTTGCTATAAACAAAAAACAAATTCTGTTTTCTAAGCTCAATATTGTAAATTCCATCTATCCATGCATCAATTTATTGTTGCTAGACTGGAATATAGAGCCTCAATTAACAATGTTAAAATGATTACAATGGAAGCATAACTTGCTGTAAACAAAAAACAAATTCTGTTTTCTAAGCTCAATATTGTAAATTCCATCTATCGTGCATCAATTTATTGTTGCTAGACTAGAATATAGAGCCTCAATTAACACTGTTAAAATGATTACAATGAAAGCATAACTTGCTATAAACAAATAATTTTTCTTCGCTCAATATCTATTGACACTGTTAAAGTGACTCAAGTAACAGCAGAATTTTTTATAGATACAAAGTTCAATATTGCATGTGTTGACAATGTAAAAATGGTTGCAATAGCATACAACTTGTATAAATTGAACAAAACATACTCTTTTCTTAGCTCACAATATTGTAATTTTCATTAAGCAATACATCAGTGCTTTATTGCTGGACCATGCTGTTTTTAGATCACCTGAGCCGAAGGCTCAAGGTGATCTTTTGGGATCACTCTTCGTCAGTCGTCGTCAGCTGTGTTCAAATAAAGTCCCCGGGATCAAAAGTGGCCGTGCCCCGGGGGTCCAAAGTTTGTATATTGAGATTTTGCATGTTTTTCATATAGACATATAGGAAAAAACTTTAAAAAAATCTTCTCTGAAACCACAAGGCGCATATTCTCATGTATGGCATTTAGCTTCAGCTTATGGTCCTCTACTAAGTTTGTTCAAATGGTGACCCTGGGGTCACATTTGGTCCCGCCCCAGGGGTCATGTTTTACACAGACTTATATAGGGAAAAAATTAAAATCTTCTCTGAAATCACAAAGCACACAACTCTCATATATTACATGTAGCCCTGTGGTCACATTTGGCTCTGCCCAAGGTTTTACACTCTAGCACCTTCATTTTGTATTTGATCTTTACCAAACGTTGTCAGTGTCTTTATATCAATGTTGTTATACACAACAGAGCCCACATTTCTTGAACAATCACAGATTGTATATGACCATAAGATTTCGAAAAAGTTTGATAATGTGCCACTACTCAGGTGATCGATTTAGGGCCATCTTGGCCCTCTTGTTTCAAGTTCAGTTTGTAAATTCCGGTAAGCATTACATATGTTTGTAACTAGACTGAATAACATTGCTGAGTAACATTCTTAATGCATAATTTGACAACGTTAAAATACATATAATAGCATAACATTTTATAAAACTCAATGATTGTTTACAGTTAAAACTTTGGGAGTATTTACATTTTGGAGCAGTTTTTGTTTCCAAGTTGTTTGAAGGCTTTAAATGTTGGCTATGGGTGACCTGGTTCGAAAGCCTTGATGGACTGTTTGGCAATACAGGGGTTAGGGTTTTAAAACTAGATGGTTATGTAGGCACTAAGGTAAACTACATCAAAAGGACTTTATTGTCACCATGGATACTGTTGGTAGGTGTCTCATAGTCATTATTTAAATAAAAGCTGCACAACTTCGAAATGAATATCGGCCAATTATAAAAAACAAAATCTTATACAATCAGTTCTTTTTTAATTAATTTACCTAGTTGAAATATTATTTAGATTAAAGAAATAGACGATTTAACAAGTTCATTGTTTTTTTACCTCCGTAGTTTTAAATTCTATTTAGTAATATATATTTCTGTTGTTGCTAGACTAGAATACCAATTATGATGTTTTCCAAGCTCAATAGTGTAAATTTCATTCGTCAGTGCATCAATTTATTGCTGCTAGAATGGAATAAAGAGCATTAATTTACAATGTTAAAATGATTACAATGGAAGCATAACTTGTTATAAATGCAGAATAAATTCTGTTTCCATATCACAATATTGTAAATTCATTTTAGCTATGTATACATATACAGTCAACCTTGTATTAAACGACTGTTCAAGGGAGCGACTAAAAATGGTCTCTTACAGCAATGGTCGTTGTAAAGAACATTTAAAAAGTGTATCTGAAAATGGCGCTATCTGAATTGGGGTTGAATTTGTAAAAATAGGTAACCCATGGTCGCATTTAGCAAGACAGCTTAATGCATTTAAAATAAAGCAGGGAAACATTCAGCAGATTAAAAAATGGCCGTTTAATACACTTGGTCACATGAGCAAGTTTGACTGTACATACTTTACTGTTTAGAGCATTAATTGACAGTGTTAAAATGCTCAATATTGTGAATTCCATCTATCATTGCATCAATTTATTGTTGCTAGACTGGAATAAAGAGCATTAATTTACAATGTTAAAATGATTAAAGCATAACTTGCTATAACAAAACAACAAATTTTGTTTTCTAAGCTCAGCCTTGTAAATTCCATCTATCAATGCATCAATTTGTTGTTGCTAGACTGGAATATAGAGCCTCAATAAACAAATGTTAAGATGATTACAATGGAAGCATAACTTGCTATAAACAAAAAGCAAATTGTGTTTTCTAAGCTCAATATTGTAAATTCCATCTATTCGTGCATCAATTTATTGTTGCAAGACTGGAATATAGAGCTTCAATTAACAATGTTAAAATGATTACAATAGAAACATAACTTGTTATAAATAAAAAAAAAAATCAGTTTTCTAAAGTCAATATTGTAAATTCCATCTATCACTGCATCAATTTATTTTTGCTAGACTGGAATATAGAGCCTCAATTAACCATGTTAAAATTATTAGAATGGAAGCATAAATTGTTATAAACAAAAAACAAATTTTGTTTTCTAAGAATAGGGCCACTGCAGATCCCTTTGGAGGGGTAGGCAGAGGGGTAGAATCCCCCCAAATTCATGTTCATTAAAGGTCTTCATCATGATCCCTGCATTGTTTCAGGTGCCATCTCGCTCGCATCAAAAGAGCAGTGGCAGAAAAACAATAACGTGGCTCCAGCGTAAATGGAGTTTCTCCAGTAGAATGTGCAACAGCTCGGCAGTTCAGGGTGAGAAGGTTCTAGGCCCATTTTCCATATTTTATCTCGATGTACATGGAAGATGAGTCTGGCATGTTCATGCCTGTTAGGCGCCATATAACCTTTTCAATGTGTTGGTGCGCCTTAAAACCCAAATTAATTTAATTCATCATGATCCCTGCATTGTTTCAGGTGCTATCTCGCTCGCATCAAAAGAGCAGTGGCAGAAAAACAATAACGTGGCTCCAGCGTAAATGGAGATTCTACGATAGAATTTGCAGCAACTCTGCAGTTCAGGGTGAGAAGGTTCTAGGCCCATTTTCCATATTTTATCTCGATGTACATGGAAGATGAGCCTTTCCATGTTCATGCCTGTTAGGCGCCATATAACCTTTTCAATGTGTTGGTGCGCCTTAAAACCCAAATTAATTTAATTCATCATGATCCCTGCATTGTTTCAGGTGCTATCTCGCTCGCATCAAAAGAGCAGTGGCAGAAAAACAATAACGTGGCTCCAGCGTAAATGGAGATTCTACGATAGAATTTGCAGCAACTCTGCAGTTCAGGGTGAGAAGGTTCTAGGCCCATTTTCCATATTTTATCTCGATGTACATGGAAGATGAGCCTTTCCATGTTCATGCCTGTTAGGCGCCATATAACCTTTTCATGTGTTGGTGCACCTTAAACCACATTCAATTCAATTCAGTTCTCTTTTCTAAGCTCAATATTGTAAATTCCGTCTACCAATGCATCAATTTATTGTTGCTAGACTGGAATATAGAGCCTCAATTAACAATGTTAAAATGAGTACAATGAAAGCATAACTTGCTAAAAACAAAAAACAAATTCTGTTTTCTAAGCTCAATATTGTAAATTCCATCTTATTAATGCATCAATTTATTGTTGCTAGACTATAATATAGAGCCTCAATTAACAATGTTAAAATGATTACAATGGAAGCATAACTTGCTATAAACAAAAAACAAATTCTGTTTTCTAAGCTCAATATCATGAATATTGTAAATTCCATCTATCCATCCATCAATTTATTGTGGCTAGACTGGAATATAGAGCTTCAATTAACAATGTTAAAATGATTACAATGGAAGCATAACTTGCTGTAAACAAAAAACAAATGCTGTTTTCTAAGTTCAGTATTGCATGTGTTGACAATGTAAAAATGGTTGCAATAACATACAACTTGTAAAAATTAAACAAAACATACTCTTTTCTTAGCTCACAATATTGTAATTTTCATTAAGCAATACATCAGTGCTTTATTGCTGGACAATGCTGTTTTTAGATCACCTGAGCCGAAGGCTCAAGGTGATCTATTGGGATCACTCTTCGTCAGTCGTCGTCAGTTGTGTTCAAATAAAGTCCCCGGGATCAAAAGTGGCCGTGCCCCGGGGGTCCAAAGTTTGTATATTGAGATTTTGCATGTTTTTCATATAGACATATAGGAAAAAACTTTAAAAAAATCTTCTCTGAAACCACAAGGCACAGATGTCTCATGTATGGCATTTAGCTTCAGCTGATGGTCCTCTACTAAGTTTGTTCAAATGGTGACCCTGGGGTCAAATTTGTCCCTGCCCTGGGTCACAGTTTTACATAGACTATAGGATTTTTTTTTTTTAAATCTTGGAAACTACAAGAGCCAGAGGTTTGATATTTTGCATTTACTATAAGCTTTGGTCCATTACCAAGTTTGTTCAAATGGTGACCCAGGGGTCACATTTGGCCCCGCCCCAAGGGTCACATGTTTTACATGGAGATGTATAGGGAAAATGTTAAAATCTTTTCTGAAACTACAAGAGCCAGAGGTTTAGTATTTAGCATTTACTATACTCTTATGGTCTTTAACAAGTTTGTTTAAATGGTGACCCTGGGGTCACATTTGGTCACATATGGCCCCGCCCCAGGGGTCATGTTTTACATAGACTTATATAGGGCAAAAATTAAAATCTCTGAACTCACAAAGCACACAACTGTCATATATTACATGTAGCCCTGTGGTCACATTTGGCTCTTCCCAAGGTTTTACACTCTAGCACCTTCATTTTGTATTTGATCTTTACCAAATGTTGTCAGTGTCTTTATATCAATGTTGTTATACACAACAGAGCCCACATTTCTTGAACAATCTTAACCGAACTTGCACAGATTGTATATGACCATAAAATTTCGAAAAAGTTTGATAATGTGCCAGTACTCAGGTGATCGATTTAGGGCCATCTTGGCCCTCTTGTTTCTAGTTCAGTTTGTAAATTCTGGCAAGCATTACATATGTTTGTAACTAGACTGAATAACATTGCTGAGTAACATTCTTAATGCATAATTTGACAACGTTAAAATTCATATAATAGCATAACATTTTATAAAACTCAATGATTGTTTACAGTTAAAACTTTGGGAGTATTTACATTTTGGAGCAGTTTTTGTTTCCAAGTTGTTTGAAGGCTTTAAATGTTGGCTATGGGTGACCTGGTTCGAAAGCCTTGATGGACTGTTTGGCAATACAGGGGTTAGGGTTTTAAAACTAGATGGTTATGTAGGCACTAAGGTAAACTACATCAAAAGGACTTCATTGTCACCATGGATACTGTTGGTAGGTGTCCCATAGTTATTATTTGAATAAAAGCTGCACAACTTCGAAATGAATATCGGCCAATTATAAAAAACAAAATCTTATACAATTAGTTCATTTTTAATTAATTTACCTAGTTGAAATATTATTCAGATTAAAGAAATAGACGATTTAACAAGTTCATTGTTTTTTTACCTCCATAGTTTTAAATTCTATTTAGTAATATATATTTCTGTTGTTGCTAGACTAGAATACCAATTATGATGTTTTCCAAGCTCAGTAGTGTAAATTTCATTCGTCAGTGCATCAATTTATTGCTGCTAGAATGGAATAAAGAGCATTAATTTACAATGTTAAAATGATGACAATGGAAGCATAACTTGTTATAAATGCAGAATAAATTCTGTTTCCATATCACAATATTGTAAATTCATTTTAGCTTTGTATACATATACAGTCAAACTTGTATTAAATGGCTGTTCAAGGGAGCGACTAAAAATGGTCTCTTACAGCAGTGGTCGTTGTATAGAACATTTAAAAAGTGTATCTGAAAATGGCACTATCCGAATTGGGGTTGAATTTGTAAAAATAGGTAACCCCTGGTCGCGTTTAGCAAGACAGCTTAATGCATTTAAAATAAAGCAGGGAAACATTCAGCAGATTAAAAAATGGCCGTTTAATACACTTGGTCACATGAGCAAGTTTGACTGTACATACTTTACTGTTTAGAGCATTAATTGACAGTGTTAAAATGCTCAATATTGTGAATTCCATCTATCATTGCATCAATTTATTGTTGCTAGACTGGAATAAAGAGCATTAATTTACAATGTTAAAATGATTAAAGCATAACTTGCTATAACAAAACAACAAATTTTGTTTTCTAAGCTCAGCCTTATAAATTCCATCTGTCAATGCATCAATTTGTTGTTGCTAGACTGGAATATAGAGCCTCAATAAACAAATGTTAAGATGATTACAATGGAAGCATAACTTGCTATAAACAAAAAGCAAATTGTGTTTTCTAAGCTCAATATTGTAAATTCCATCTATTCGTGCATCAATTTATTGTTGCAAGACTGGAATATAGAGCTTCAATTAACAATGTTAAAATGATTACAATAGAAACATAACTTGTTATAAATAAAAAAAAAACAGTTTTCTAAAGTCAATATTGTAAATTCCATCTATTGCTGCATCAATTTATTGTTGCTAGACTGGAATATAGAGCCTCAATTAACCATGTTAAAATTATTAGAAAGGAAGCATAAATTGTTATAAACAAAAAACAAATTTTGTTTTCTAAGAATAGGGCCACTGCAGATCCCTTTGGAGGGGTAGGCAGAGGGGTAGAATCCCCCCAAATTCATGTTCATTAAAGGTCTTCATCATGATCCCTGCATTGTTTCAGGTGCTATCTCGCTCGCATCAAAAGAGCAGTGGCAGAAAAACAATAACGTGGCTCCAGCGTAAATGGAGTTTCTACAATAGAATGTGCAGCAACTCTGCAGTTCAGGGTGAGAAGGTTCTAGGCCCATTTTCCATATTTTATCTCGATGTACATGGAAGATGAGTCTGGCATGTTCATGCCTGTTAGGCGCCATATAACCTTTTCAATGTGTTGGTGCGCCATAAAACCCAAATTAATTCAATTCATCATGATCCCTGCATTGTTTCAGGTGCTATCTCGCTCGCATCAAAAGAGCAGTGACAGAAAAACAATAACGTGGCTCCAGCGTAAATGGAGATTCTACTATAGAATTTGCAGCAACTCTGCAGTTCAGGGTGAGAAGGTTCTAGGCCCATTTTCCATATTTTATCTCGATGTACATGGAAGATGAGCCTTTCCATGTTCATGCCTGTTAGGCGCCATATAACCTTTTCATGTGTTGGTGCGCCTTAAACCACATTCAATTCAATTCAATTCTCTTTTCTAAGCTCAATATTGTAAATTCCGTCTACCAATGCATCAATTTATTGTTGCTAGATTGGAATATATAGAGCCTCAATTAACAATGTTAAAATTAGTACAATGAAAGCATAACTTGCTATAAACAAAAAACAAATTCTGTTTTCTAAGCTCAATATTGTCAATTTCATCTTATCAATGCATCAATTTATTGTTGCTAGACTGGAATATAGAGCTTCAATTAACAATGTTAAAATGATTACAATGGAAGCATAACTTGCTGTAAACAAAAAACATATTCTGTTTTCTAAGCTCAATATTATTAATTCCGTCTATCAGTGCATCAATTTGTTGTTGCTAGACTAGAATATAGAGCCTCAATTAACACTTTTAAAATGATTACAATGGAAGCATAACTTGCTATAAACAAATGATTTTTCTTCGCTCAATATCTATTGACAATGTTAAAGTGACTCAAGTAACAGCAGAACTTCTTATAGATTCAAAACAAATGCTGTTTTCTAACCTCAATATTGTAAATTCCATCTATCCATGCATCAATTTATTGTTGCTAGACTGGAATATAGAGCCTCAATTTACAATGTTAAAATGATTACAATGAAAGCATAACTTGCTATAACAAAACAACAAATTTTGTTTTCTAAGCTCAGCCTGGTAAATTCCATCTATCAATGCATCAATTTGTTGTTGCTAGACTGGAATATAGAGCCTCAATAAACAAATGTTAAGATGATTACAATGGAAGCATAACTTGCTATAAACAAAAAGCAAATTGTGTTTTCTAAGCTCAATATTGTAAATTCCATCTATTCGTGCATCAATTTATTGTTGCAAGACTGGAATATAGAGCTTCAATTAACAATGTTAAAATGATTACAATAGAAACATAACTTGTTATAAATAAAAAAAAAATCAGTTTTCTAAAGTCAATATTGTAGATTCCATCTATCGCTGCATCAATTTATTGTTGCTAGACTGGAATATAGAGCCTCAATTAACCATGTTAAAATGATTACAATGGAAGCATAACTTGATATAAACAAAAAACAAATTCTGTTTTCTAAGCTCAATATTGTAAATTCCATCTAACAGTGCATCAATTTATTGTTGCAAGACTGGAATATAGAGCCTCAATTAACCATGTTAAAATGATTACAATGGAAGCATAACTTGATATAAACAAAAAACAAATTCTGTTTTCTAAGCTCAATATTGTAAATTCCATCTATCGATGCATCAATTTATTGTTGCTAGACTGGAATATAGAGCCTCAATTAACAATGTTAAAATGATTAGAATGGAAGCATAACTTGTTATAAACAAAAAACAAATTCTGTTTTCTAAGAATAGGGCCACTGCAGATCCATTTGGAGGGGTAGGCAGAGGGGTAGAATCCCCCCCGAATTCATGTTCATTAAAGGTCTTCATCATGATCCCTGCATTGTTTCAGGTGCTATCGCGCTCGCATCAAAAGAGCATTGGCAGAAAAACAATAACGTGGCTCCAGCGTAAATGGAGTTTGTACGATAGAATTTGCACCAACTCTGCAGTTCAGGGTGAGAAGGTTGTAGGCCCATTTTCCATATTTTATCTCGTTGTACATGGAAGATGAGTCTGGCATGTTCATGCCTGTTAGGCGCCATATAACCTTTTCAGTGTGTTGGTGCGCCTTAAAACCCAAATTAATTTAATTCATCATGATCCCTGCATTGTTTCAGGTGCTATCTCGCTCGCATCAAAAGAGCAGTGGCAGAAAAACAATAACGTGGCTCCAGCGTAAATGGAGATTCTACGATAGAATTTGCAGCAACTCTGCAGTTCAGGGTGAGAAGGTTCTAGGCCCATTTTCCATATTTTATCTCGATGTACATGGAAGATGAGCCTTTCCATGTTCATGCCTGTTAGGCGCCATATAACCTTTTCATGTGTTGGTGCACCTTAAACCACATTCAATTCAATTCAGTTCTCTTTTCTAAGCTCAATATTGTAAATTCCGTCTACCAATGCATCAATTTATTGTTGCTAGACTGGAATATAGATCCTCAATTAACAATTTTAAAATTAGTACAATGAAAGCATAACTTGCTAAAAACAACAAAACAAATTCTGTTTTCTAAGCTCAATATTGTAAATTCCATCTTATTAATGCATCAATTTATTGTTGCTAGACTATAATATAGAGCCTCAATTAACAATGTTAAAATGATTACAATGGAAGCATAACTTGCTATAAACAAAAAACAAATTCTGTTTTCTAAGCTCAATATCATGAATATTGTAAATTCCATCTATCCATCCATCAATTTATTGTGGCTGGACTGGAATATAGAGCTTCAATTAACAATGTTAAAATGATTACAATGGAAGCATAACTTGCTGTAAACAAAAAACAAATGCTGTTTTCTAAGTTCAGTATTGCATGTGTTGACAATGTAAAAATGGTTGCAATAACATACAACTTGTATAAATTAAACAAAACATACTCTTTTCTTAGCTCACAATATTGTAATTTTCATTAAGCAATACATCAGTGCTTTATTGCTGGACAATGCTGTTTTTAGATCACCTGAGCCGAAGGCTCAAGGTGATCTATAGGGATCACTCTTCGTCAGTCGTCGTCAGTTGTGTTCAAATAAAGTCCCCGGATCAAAAGTGGCCGTGCCCCGGGGGTCCAAAGTTTGTATATTGAGATTTTGCATGTTTTTCATATAGACATATAGGAAAAAACTTTAAAAAAATCTTCTCTGAAACCACAAGGCACAGATGTCTCATGTATGGCATTTAGCTTCAGCTGATGGTCCTCTACTAAGTTTGTTCAACTGGTGACCCTGGGGTCAAATTTGTCCCTGCCCTGGGTCACAGTTTTACATAGACTATAGGATTTTTTTTTTTAAATCTTGGAAACTACAAGAGCCAGAGGTTTGATATTTTGCATTTACTATAAGCTTTGGTCCATTACCAAGTTTGTTCAAATGGTGACCCAGGGGTCACATTTGGCCCCACCCCAAGGGTCACATGTTTTACATAGAGATGTATAGGGAAAATGTTAAAATCTTTTCTGAAACTACAAGAGCCAGAGGTTTAGTATTTAGCATTTACTATACTCTTATGGTCTTTACCAAGTTTGTTTAAATGGTGACCCTGGGGTCACATTTGGTCACATTTGGTCACATTTGGCCCCGCCCCAGGGGTCATGTTTTACATAGACTTATATAGGGAAAAAATTAAAATCTTCTCTAAAATCACAAAGCACACAACTCTCATATATTACATGTAGCCCTGTGGTCACATTTGGCTCTTCCCAAGGTTTTACACTCTAGCACCTTCATTTTGTATTTGATCTTTACCAAACTGTGTCAGTGTCTTTATATCAATGTTGTTATACACAACAGAGCCCACATTTCTTGAACAATCTTAACCGAACTTGCACAGATTGTATATGACGATAAGATTTCGAAAGTTTGATAATGTGCGAGTACTCAGGTGATCGATTTAGGGCCATAACTTGTTAAAAATGCCAGAACAAATTCTGTTTCCATATCACAATATTGTAAATTCTTTTTAGCTATGTAAACATATACATGTAAAACTTGCATTAAACGACGGTTGAAGGGATCGACTATAAATGGTCTCTTACAGCAATGGTCGTTGAATAGAACATTTAAAAAATGTATCCGAAAATGGCGCTATCCGAATTGGGGTTGAATTTGTAAAAATATGTAACCCCTGGTCGCGGTTTAGCAAGACAGCTTAATGCATTTAAAATAAAGCAGGAAAACATTAAGCAGATTAAAAAATGGCTGTTTAATACACTTGGTCACATGAGTAAGTTTGACTGTACATACTTTACTGTTTAGAGCATTAATTGACAAGTGTTAAAATGCTCAATATTGTAAATTCCATCTATCATTGCATCAATTTATTGTTGCTTTACTGGAATAAAGAGCATTAATTTACAATGTTAAAATGATTATAATGAAAGCATAACTTGCTATAAAAAAAAAAAAAATCTGTTTTCTAAGCTCAGCATTGTAAATTCCATCTATCAATGCATCAATTTATTGTTGCTAGACTGGAATATTGAGCCTCAATAAACAAATGTTAAAATGATTACAATGGAAGCATAACTTGCTGTAAACAAAAACCAAATTTTGTTTTCTAAGCTCAATATTGTAAATTCCCATCTATCAGTGCATCAATTTATTGTTGCTAGACTGGAATATAGAGCCTCAATTAACACTGTTAAAATGATTACATGGAAGCATAACTTGCTATAAACAAATGATTTTTCTTCGCTCAATATCTATTGACAATGTTAAAGTGACTCAAGTAACAGCAGAACTTCTTATAGATACAAAACAAATGCTGTTTTCTAAGTTCAATATTGCATGTGTTGACAATGTAAAAATGGTTGCAATAACATACAACTTGTATAAATTAACAAAACATACTCTTTTCTTAGCTCACAATATTGTAATTTTCATTAAGCAATACATCAGTGCTTTATTGCTGTTTTTAGATCACCTGAGCCAAAGGCTCAAGGTGATCTATTGGGATCACTCTTCGTCCGTCGTCGTCAGTTGTGTTCAAATAAAGTCCACGGGATCAAAAGTGGCCGTGCCCCGGGGGTCCAAAGTTTGTATATTGAGATTTTGCATGTTTTTCATATAGACATAGGAAAAAACTTTAAAAAATCATCTTCTCTGAAACCACAAGGCACAGAGGTCTCATGTATTTAGCATCAGCTTATGGTCCTCTACTTAGTTTGTTCAAATGGGAAAAACTTAAAAAATCTTCTCTGAAACCACAAAGCACACAACTCTCATATATTACATATAGCCCTGGGGTCACATTTGGCTCTGCCCAAGGTTTTACACTCTAGCACCTTCATTTTGTATTTGATCTTTACCAAACTGTGTCAGTTTCTTTATATCAATGTTGTTATACACAACAGAGCCCACATTTCTTGAACAATCTTAACCAAACTTGCACGGATTGTATATGACCATAAGATTTCGAAGAAGTTTGATAATGTGCCAGTACTCAGGTGATCGAATGAGGGCCATCTTGGCCCTCTTGTTTCTAGTTCAGTTTGTAAATTCGGGTAAGCATTACATATGTTTGTTACTAAACTGAATAGCATTGCTGAGTAACATTCTTAATGCATATTTGACAACGTTCAAATTCATATAATAGCATAACATTTTATAAAACTCAATGATTGTTTACAGTTAAAATTTTGGGAGTATTTACATTTTGGAGCAGTTTTTGTTTCCAAGTGTTTGAAGTCTTTAAATGTTGGCTATGGGTGACCTGGTTCTAAAGCCTTGGTGGACTGTTTGGCAATACAGGGGTTAGGGTTTTAAAACTGGATGGTTATGTTGGCACTGAGGTAAACTACATCAAAAGGCCTGTTTATTGTCACCACGGATACTGTTAGTAGGTGTCGCATAGTCATTATTTAAATAAAAGCTACATCACTTCGAAATGAATATCGGCCAGTTATAAAAACAAACAAAATCTTATACAATTAGTTCATTTTTAATTAATTTAACTAGTAGAAATATTATTTAAATTAATAAAATAGAAGATTTAACAAGTTCATTGTTTTTTTACCTCCGTAGTTTTGAATTCTATTAGTAATATATACTTCTGTTGTTGCTAGACTAGAATACCATTTATGTTTTCCAAGCTCAAAAGTGTAAATTTCATTCATCAGTGCATCAATTTATTGCTGCTAGAATGGAATAAAGAGCATCAATTTACAATGTAAAAATGATTACAATGGAAGCATAACTTGTTATAAATGCAGAACAAATTCTGTTTCCATATCACAATATTGTAAATTCTTTTTAGCTATGTATACCATATACAGCCAAACTTGTATTAACGACCGTTCAAGGGAGCGACTAAAAATGGTCTCTTACAGCAATGGTCGTTGAATAGAACATTTAAAAAATGTATCCGAAAATGGTGCTATCCAAATTGGGGTTGAATTTGTAAAGATAGGTAACCCCTGGTCCCGTTTAGCAAGACAGCTTAATGCATTTAAAATAAAGCAGGAAAACATTAAGCAGATTAAAATATGGCTGTTTAATACACTTGGTCACATGAGCAAGTTTGACTGTACATACTTTACTGTTTAGAGCATTAATTGACAAGTGTTAAAATGCTCAATATTGTAAATTCCATCTATCATTGCATCAATTTATTGTTGCTTTACTGGAATAAAGAGCATTAATTTACAATGTTAAAATGATTACAATGAAAGCCTAACTTGCTATAAAAACAAAAAAACAATTCTGTTTTCTAAGCTCAGCATTGTAAATTCCATCTATCAATGCATCAATTATTCTTGCTAGACTGGAATATAGAGCCTCAATAAACAAATGTTAAAATGATTACAATGGAAGCATAATTTGTTATAAACAAAAAACAAATTGTGTTTTCTAAGCTCAATATTGTAAATTCCGTCTATCAATGCATCAATTTATTGTTGCTAGACTGGAATATAGAGCCTCAATTAACCATGTTAAAATTATTACAATGGAAGCACAATTTGTTATAAAGAAAAAACAAATTCTGTTTTCTAAGACTCAATATTGTAAATTTCGTCTATCAAGGCATCAATTTATTGTTGCTAGACTGGAATAAAGAGCCTCAATTAACAATGTTAAAAAGATTACAATGGAAGCATAACTTGCTATAAACAAAAAATAAATTCTGTTTTCTAAGCTCAATATTGTAAATTTCATCTATCAATGCATCAGTTTATTGTTGCTAGACTGGAATATAGAGCCTCAATTAACAATGTTAAAATGATTACAATGGCAGCATAACTTGTTACAGATAAAAAAAATCTGTTTTCTTAGCACAATATTGTAAATTCCATTAATTGCGCTAACACGTCATTTATTGTTGCTAGACTGGAATATTAACAGCCTCAATTTACAGTGTTAAACTTCCATAATTGCTTAAATTCTATGTATTAACAAAAGTTCTGTCCGGCAATATCAGGGTTTTCATTAACTTTCATATAACCTTTCACGTGTTGGTGCACCTTAAAACCCAATTCAGTTCAATTCAATTCAATAATTTCATAAGTAACCACAGTGCAGAGTAGGTGGCTAATTTGATTGATACTTTTATAAAGTACCAGTAAAAGTATTCACTGTAGCCGGGAAGATCTGAATCAAAGCCTCTTAATGTCAGCCCTGCTGTATTTAAGTTTGTCATTCATAGACGGTTATAAAGATACATATTTCATCAAAAGACAATGTTTAGATGTATCCATGACAGCCTAGTCTTACAATTGTTTTCATAGCTCAGTATTGTAAATTCCATCTATCAATGCATTAATTTATTGTTGCTAGACTAGAATAAAGAGCATTAATTTACAAT
>JAWPHD010021354.1:0-28530 GCA_037043455.1 Cyrtodaria siliqua | reverse complement strand
ATGAATGGGATTTCAGTCATATTACGTCAGATCCTTACCATCGAAGGTCCAACGGACTTGCAGAAAAATATGTCAATATCTGCAAGAAAATCTTAACAAAAGCAAAGTCAAGTGGAAAAGATGCATTGCTTGGCATTCTTGAGTATAGAGTCACTCCGCTTAAAGGGTTCTGTCCCTCAGAATTACTCATGGGCAGAAAATTACGCTCAGTTCTCCCCACTATACAAGAACACCTCATTCCTCACGCAGTACCCCACTCTCTAGTCAAAGACAAAATTCAGTCACACAAACAAAAAGAAAAGGTTTATTACGACAGAAATACAAAACCCCTGATACCCCTTAAAGTTGGCGATTCTGCTAGAATACAACAGCCAAACAAAACTTGGAAAAAGGCAGTAGTCGTAAACAAACACAATGAACGTTCATATTCAATTCAAACGGAAGATGGTGCTGTATACAGGAGAAATAGGCACGATTTAATAAAAACAAATGAGTCAATCCAAACCAAGAAACAGCTGATTCTGAAATACAGAGATTCCCTTGAAAATGATTTATCCCAATTGGAAGGCCAAGTCAAAGAAAGATCCTCGCCACAAATCTCTGCAAAACCTATTTTAGAACCAAGTTCAAATGACTACATAACAAGGTCAGGAAGGGCAGTTAAACAGAAAGTAACTGAGTCAATGTGAAACTGACCAGTACATTATCAGCTCGGCAGACTAGCACAAGCCACATGAGAGATAAGATTTCATCAGCATTTCATGAACAATGTTTATCTCAGAAAGTGGTACTAATAAACTTGAGTGTGTGAACATCATTTAGTGTGAATATCTAATCAAAGGATTACCAGGAAGTGATAAGAAGATGCTATTCCCGTGATCTTTTAAACTGACAACGCTCTATTGTTTATTAATGTCATTCTGCTTCCTGGAACTATTTGATGTATTATATGCTTTGTTTCCTCTGGAGAGAGGTTACAATATGTCTATTGAATTTATGTACTGGCTGTCACTACTCTACTGACTGATAAGCCCCGCCTCTTGGTTCCTCCCTTATCTTAATAAAGATAGAATACATAGACTGTCATTTATATTATTGATACATAACATAACAGTATGGATAGGGACCTTTACTCACGTGATCTCCGTGACACAATGCAGTGATCAAACTCGACGCCATTGACCATCGTTGTTCGCATGCATTTGTATAGCAAACTATTTGGCTCTATTCCTCTATGGAATATATACCGTATGGGACTCCATGAAACTTCACAGATAAATTCCACGTGATGTCAAGTTATTCATTACTGAAAAACGGCTTAGATGGTCGCCATTGTTAATTTAAAAAAATGTGATCGCTTACTCCACCAGAACGGTAATGGTCACGGGACGTTAACTTAAGTGATCGGCATGACATGTAATTAATCCTAAATTAAATTCATGTTGAACAGACATCTAAGATGGCATCAAAGGAATCGGACGTATTGTAAATACTAGTAGTGGATAGTTCACGTAATGTTTTACATGCGTTTACAATATGTCCGATTCCCGATTCCTGTGATGGCATCCATCGTCCATATGTGTGAACATATAGACTTTCTATGTGAAATTCATTTTATGGCATAATCATAATCAAAACGGCTGTCAAGACTGGAAATTTTGATCGTAAATCAAATTATTAAATGTATTGCTTTATGTTACATTAAACAGATAAAACGATTTTCTGTAAACTATCTAATACATCTGTTGTTTATACAACATTTCCACCCTTCATTGCTTGCTTCAAATACTTTTAAGGAAAATAGCTGAAGGTATGTTAGTTTGACTTACGATCAAAATTATCGTAGGTTGTTTCATGGTTATTTTCACGATTTCCAGACTTTGTAATTAATAGCCCGGTTTCTTACATCATTTCGCCGCAAGCCATTGACATCGTCCGATGAGCAGAATGACCATAGACATACTTCCGGACCGATCATCACGGTTATTGTGTCTGAGCTTAGGTTCAAACTCGTGACCGCTGGATTGACAGACCGGTACTTATAAATGTACCATCATGACAGATCAAAAAGTAGCACATGACGAATTGTACGTTTTAAACATTATAATGCAAGAAAACTACATAATTAGTATTAATCTCTGTGTTGTCCAGTGGTAGAGCGCCGAACTCCTGATCGAGAGGTCGTGGGTTCGATCCACCGTCGCGGCCACGTTATTTATCCTTGAGCAAGATAATTAATCCACATTGCTTAGTACTGGTTCTACCCAGGAAGCCATCGAGAGTGATTAATCGAAGTTGCAAGAACTTGTTTCGCAATCGATGTAAAAATAAATATGTTTAAAATTAAAATCTCTGTGAAATAGGACGCAACACTCAATATAATATTAACATAACAATAATAAAAATAAATCACAGACATTAGTTTTACTTATACTTACATTTTACTTACTGGTCCTTTGGGATCACCAAGTCCAAACTGTGTGACTTTAAAGTCAATTACTACTTAAGCCAGTGCTTTGGGCCAGAGAGGTGTTGCACCTTATATTACCTCTCATGAACAGACTAAAATAAAACCGAGTCTGCTACTTTTGTCTCTTGTTCAGTGCGTATTTACGTCATGTATGTATGCTGCCTGCTCTGTTTGGCTAATAAGGCTGCTTCTCAACTTTTAGGACTGAGTGAGACCAAATCATTCAGGTCACCCTGCTGGTTATATTCACGGTGGCAAGTTGAACATTTGAGACTTACTGCCTCTTGTTAAGTGATATGTGCCTCTTCAGAGTAAATTTTGAAGCGACTTTTTGCACAGCTATCAGATGTTAGTCGGTGAACCTCGACAGTCCAATGTGCACTCCTGTGCCTGGCCTGTTTGTCAGTTTGCATATATGCTTTCTTAAAGAAAGTAACCCGCCAAATAACGCCAAAATTACACTACAAAACCGTTTATCAAATATCTTCTTTAACGCTACCTGAAAAGAAATTATTCAATGCGACTGTCGTTCTCGTGGAATGAGTTCTTATTGTTTTACATCTGAGGGGTGAAAATCTGAGGGGTGAAAATGCCTTGCTCCCAGATATCCTATATAATAGGAGTGGCGTTTGTTTATAAACGAAATGTAAACGTTAACCACAACAGTGAACTAATGTTCTGACGTTGACCTTTGGCATACGGGCGTATTCTAAATAGTACATCGGCTTCTTGATACACATTTCAGTTTTTTTAACGGACTGGCATACGCCTGTGCGTCGTTATTCGCTGCCGGAACGGCATCGACTCTTATATGGTATGGTAAGGTAGCAATGAGCAGTTTCTTTGAGTTTTTCATAACGCAATCTTATAATTGCACGTGGAAGCTGTGAACAGTTTACCTGTGTTGTAATGCACGCTAACGCACACGCATTACTTACATGTGAACACTTGTATTTATGTGCTGATGTGTACTTCTAGCATGTCGTGCTACAAATAATCAATATGAAAGGCATGTCAAGGATTTGACCAGAACGAAGCGAGATCGTCCACCTTGATTCGAAATGTTTGGTAAGAAGAACTGATTGTAACAAATGGGAAGAAACTGTCTGGTAAGAAAAAGTTCCTACCCAGATATAAAGCTATTTTCTCTCGGCAGCTATTTTACGCTTGCGTAAAACCTTGCTTGTATATTTTAAAGAGTTTAGTAGCAAAACGAATCAAACTATAACATTCGAAATTGTAAGATAAAATCGTTTGACAAAACTACTTCAGTCAGATAAATTTGGATATATACACCGTACCAATATATACTGATGGAAAAAACTTTAGCAAGTTTGTTTAGATGAAATAATTCTGCTGACATTTTGGGACTTTACGGGCTTGACCCCTACGTTCATTTATTCGTTACGTCATTAAGATGTTCGACTGTTATTGATGTGTGTTTAATAAAATAGTGTGTCTATGACAGTAGTTTCTTGATTTTACAACCAAAGATGTATTATTTCCAGGGTGCAACAAAAACTTGCTAAACTTCCGATATTGGACCGATGATGGATAGTAAGCTAAAAGGATGTCTAACCCATATTGGACCGATGTGTAGCCGACAAGATATCGGTCCGACTTGAAGCCGATGGGCACGGCGATCTCAGGCCGATATCAGTTGCGATACTGGTCCTATATAAAAAAAAATATGGGGCCTATGAAGGCTAGATATAGGATTGCTGGCTGGGTCCTCACCCCCTAGATTTGTTCATTTCAAAATACCCCCACCCCCCACCACCACACACACACACCGAACGACCCACAAAACACACACACACCTGTGTGTACTATGGTGTGGTATTCCTGTGTGGCAGCACTATAGACTGTAGATAGATACATTACACTAAACACAATCATAAGTCCAGATTCTATTATGCCCATACAGGTGGGTGTCCTATCGTTTAAAATATGGCGAATGGTCTGGTTCTCATTTATTTGACTCAGATAGTGATTTTTAAGTCATATCTGTGGTATGATAAAAATGACGTCATTATAGAATTTAAAAACCGGAATTGTTTGTATTTGTTTTATGACATAATTATAGACCAGTGGTAAGATTCACCGGAAAACAACAGAATAGAATAGAGATGAAACACCTGGATGTACTGGAACTGCTTTTTCAGTGAAAAGCAAAAATGAGATTTGCACTACAGAAGGGCTGCATCACACTGAACATCTTCAAGAAAAGAGTCATGTATCCTTTGTTTATATTTAAATGGTTATCTGTGACTGATAATTGCATTATTCTGTCAGGCATTTACAACCAGCATTGGATGGTGACACTAGCATCTTTTACGAGTAGCCCATTGGGTCACACACAGATTGGATTTCTTCAAACTCATACACTGAAGTGAATGCAACTTGCCATCTTGTACAGACGGTTCTTATTCAAGGTAAAATCAGGACAGATGGACTGTGGTGTTCGAATTAACACAATTATCCCCTTCTCTCATCTATTTGTGAATCATATTTAGTGTTATCGGCTAAATACACAGGTCACAGTTTGCATATATTTATTAATAAATAATAACAAAGAAAATATCAACATTTCTGGCAAAATAAAAAAAATGTAAAAAATGCAATTGGAACAATGTATGTATATGTATAAAGTTAACAGTATTTCAGTTTAGTTATATCACGACAGTGTATACTTGAAGCAGTGAGGTAAATGCTAAATTTGTCAGTTTAGTTTCTTTCAAGCTAGTCTAAAACGTTTTAATCTAATTATACTGAGTTGCAAAAGAAAGTGTATACAGCTCAGTTGTGAAATAAAGTGTGCAATGATGTTTTTTTAGAATAAAATGTATAAATTCCAAAATTAATATACGTCATGTTTGGTACCAAAGTTGTTGTCATTCTTTTTTTCAATAGGTTGAATTGCTTGATAAAAAGGATAGGGGTGTAAAGTAAAATTTTCAAAGTGTAAATTTTCTTTTGCGACTGAGTATATATACTTGAATTCATTATTATCATAATCAAAAAACGTTTTAAACATATGTTTTGCCCGTTTTAATCAGTGTCCCCTCAGTAAGAACAATATGATAAATGCAATTTGCCCCTTTCAAACTGTACATTGCATTTAATGATTTATTCATTCTTCTTATTATTATTGAGGCTCACGGGAGGATGGAAGGGGTACATCTTCCTTTGTTTCCTGAAAGTATGAGTCAGTGTTCCCTTGTTCCCAACAACTATTTTGCTTTGTTCCCCAACATTATTTGTCCACTGTTCCCCTGTTCTCTAAAAGTATTTTTAATGTTTAAAAGATTTGCTAATGTTCCCCAAAATTCATTCTGTCCTACAGTAATTATAGCTGCAACTCTGTCATCACAAAGATATTGTTTGAAATGTTAACTTTATGTGATTTGTTTTAAAATATTAAAACTAAATGTTAAAATTTTATTTCCTGTAAAGTCATGTTCCATTGTTCCCTAAAAATATATGTCAATGTTCTCTTTTCCCCTGAAAATAACAGCCATTGTTCCCTTGTTCACCAAATATAAATGGCCATTTCCCCCCAAAACCCCTGAGAGGACCTCATTATTGTTTGACAAGTTATTTGTATTGTTCTTTCATTGAGTTTTATCTGTTTAAAATTTACTTTCACATTTTCTGTGCTCGCCTCGTTGGTTTTACCTTAGTTCATATTAGAAATGATGGATGGACGTTGTATATGACGGTCGATTTTTTATGTGGTGGAAGCAGACAGGGAATACGTTATAGGGAGGAGAAACGGGCTCGTTTTGCCGATTTATGTTGTCGCGCATGTGTTTCACTACTCCGTGAAAATGACTACTTCCAGTTGTTTCGCGAGTGTGTGAAAAACGGCAAATTCTTATAAGTTATTACACTTACAAACTCAATAAAGGTGCTAAATGTAAACTGAAGTATTATTTATTCACATTGTGTCCTCTGATACAGAGCGTGTATTTGTTTGCATGTTTAAAAGCACCTTTTACCAGACGGTTCCGTGTAACAAAGATGGCGCCACTCTGCGCCAAATAAAAAATGGTGACAGTGTATAGCTATTGCAAACGAGATACGAGACTACGGGTTATTTAGGCATTAATAATAACAAAAAGTGAATAGTAAACATATTTATCTTTGTAAAGAAGGTAATTTCATGGCGGTGATTATAAGACAAAGCCTAAAAAGAGGTGATGAAAATGTGCCTTTTGAGATATCAGCTAAATTTTTAATTTTATAGAATTAAAAATGGTGTGGAGCTATTGCAAACGAGATACGAAGTATGGGTTATATTAGGCATTAATAATAACAAAAAGTGAATAGTAGACATATTTATCTTTGTCAAGAATGTAATTTCGTGATGTTGATTATAACAGAAAGCCGTAAAAAGGGGCTGTAAAAACTGCCTAATTTGAGATGTTGGCTGAAATTTTAACTTTTCAAATGTAACGCACTTACGATCGATTTACCTGTATCGATAAAATAGTAAATGGCGGCGTTCTAGCGCGACAACATAAATCGATAAACTAGAGCGTTTATGAACCCGTTTCTCCTCCCTATAACGTACTCCCTGAAGCAGACCACCCACTTTTCCTGAGTAGAACCAGTACTGTACACCTCCCGCCATCCGTAAAAATCAGAGAGAGAGAGAGAGAGAGAGAGAGAGAGCGAGAGAGAGAGAGAGAGTGACAGGAATGTGATAATTTGTATCCCCGTTTTCTTGACGAAGAACAGAGTTTATGAAGATCGAAATGACAACTAATACTAACGTTAAAGTGATTATTATAGTGTGCGGTTATTACGTGCACCAATGAGCGGAAGTGAAATGTTGAAAGTTGGAAAATGATTTCTACGCAAGGATCGAATGGGTTTAGTAAGTTTTTCCTGTTTTATTAAGAGCAAATATCGGAAATAAAAACATAATTTAACTGTTGAATCATATCAATACGTCGTAAGTTTATGAAAACAATATATCGTTACTTGATGACCCTCCCCTGGCTAATAGTTGTTAGCACGGTCCAAGGCAAGTTGTCAGTTGCCAAGTGTGTGAAAATGAGGCCTGTTTTGTTGTCAGTACGGGCATATTTCGATTGTGCTGCTAGAAGAAAAGCAGGATATCTGTTATCTAGAAGGCACATTAGCGCAGTTCCAATTGTAATGGTCCTAAAGCTGCCCGGCAGGTCACTGGTCATTTATTTGACGTCCTGGGTGCACATTTATAGATGCACCCCTTGACCATAGGTGCCAGGTTGCTATCAAAAAAAACTCTGTAAATTAGTTTGACTAAAGACAAAAGCTATCCGAAAATCTACGTGAGTAGTTCTGAAAAGATTCCTCCAAAAAGTCGAAAATTTTGTCAACAAACTATCGTCAAACCATCTGTTTTCGCACACCTTGTGATTTCGGCGATTCAGGAAATGACGTATGCGCGCGTTTTTTGTGTGAATTCCGTCATCACTTTTGATGTCCGTCTGCTAAGTCTATAGTTCAAAACATCAAAAAGAAAATTGAAGCGATTTTCAGCTCTACGGACATTATTATTTCGCATGTTCCTCCATCTACCGGTGTATTTATCATTAAATATCTTCCATTAAAAGAAAATTCAGGAATATTAATATTATTTTGCAATACTATATGGATTTGATCTTTTATCTTTTTGTAGCCATCAACAAATTGCGTTTTCACCAACCTCTTTCATCGTAAATAAGAAATGGAATTGGGTCAAGTCAATGGCGGGTACCTGCAAAAAACGATGACGCAATATCGGTGTTTATGTAAAAAAGCCATCTGGCAAGTGGTTATTTCATAACCGTTTGCCCCAAAACTTTCGTGACTGACATGTGACCTAAGTTGGCTGCCATGTTTTGAACAAAGCAGATGTAAACAATTTACAAACTATTCTTTTCCGAGATGATGAATGTATTTTTTTCATTAAAACACACAAAGCAAATACAGGTCATTATTTTCTTCTTTTAAAGTAAAATAATAGTGGATACTTTGCTATTTTTTCTGTGTTGGCAATTTTACATAAAATCAGGTCAACTGATTTGCATAAAATTACCCGTATGAAAACACTGCATCTTGGGGAAAAAAGCTAATTAAATGAAGTGTGCGAAAACTAAAGCCGCTTACCGTAAAAAAAAATATGTAGGTCATACATTCACAAATCTTATCAGATGAAAAGTAAATTAAATTTGATAACTGTCTAGGTAGTTTTTGCTGCAGACTGAATAGTTTATTCCATCTAGCATCTTATTAGGTTAACTGTATACTTATCACTGATATTATGATAACAATTATCGCTAAGTGTGCGAAAACTAAGAGGCCGAGGATATATTATGTACAAGGTATGACAGCGGCCATTTTAGCCCGGACGGAATTGCGTAATAATGTATTGGTACCCGATTCTACAACGTAATGCTGATTTGTGTAGGTACCACTGATTCCCTGCAATGACAGTTACGAATGCAGATGTGAGGGTAAACAATCTATGAATTATGGGATTATTACGCAATTCCGCCCCGGCTAAAATGGCCGCTCTCATACCTTGTATATAATATGGTTTGTTGACAAAATTTTCGACTTTTTAGAGGAGGCTTTTAATAACTTCTCAAGTAGTCTTTCGGATAGCTTGTGTCTTTGGTCAAACTAATTAACAGAGCTTTTCTTGATAGCAACCTGGCACCTATGCCCTTGACCTCTCATTGCGTTTGACCAAAAACCCAGGGCTGTACAAATCCTATAGCCCGACGCCCGGGACTAGTCCAAAACCAAAGTCGGGCGTGTCACTTTTTCAAAGATGTCAGTCCCGGACTAGTCCAATTTTAAAAAAAGAGAAAGTCGGGTATGTCACTGTTTTGAAGATTTCAGTCCCAGATCCAAGATTTGTCCAGTTAACAATGTCGGCCACCTGTCATAAAACAACCCCAGCACACTTCTCAACGTAATCCTTTAATTGCACTCGCTTACGTAATGCAATTAGCATCCACAGCGGCGATCAGCGATTGCCCCGGGCAGTTTTATCAACAATCAACCATGCCGGAAGTCCCGCCTCCAAATTACTTTGACAGTCGGCATTGTCGACAGTATCCAATCAATTGACCCGATCTATTTTAATCCAGACCCGCTAGACAATGAAATGACTACTACACATGTTCGTCACGTGATTACCTGTTCGTCACGTGGTGAGCTGAAAATGGCGATACACTGAAACAATAACACTATAACACGTTGATTAATTAGCAATCAGGCCGATTTGTCGGAAATCTTTCGATGAGTAAAGAAACTAAGGACGTTTGATAATGGAAGTATGTTTGATATGAAATGGTAGGTGTGATTTGTTTTTAATGTTTCTCAGTGTGTTGTTGAGCGTAATTGTAACAGACATGAAAGGCGGGTGGGGTAACGGTTTGTGCATAGTATACTAATTACGTTCGAAGAATTGAGTTGTCATAAAAATGAAATAAAAACAAAACGACACTGATCGTATTTGGCAGTACTAATGTTTACATTTCAAAATGAGTTTGTTGAACTTTTTCAGTGTTAAAAATAGGGAAAATATGAAAGCGAAAGTGAATGTAAAAATAAAAAGGAAAAATGTAGAATGTGATGCACAGCCAATCAAAAAGTCAAACTCATCTGGTGTAGTGGACAAAAACATAAAAATAAAATGTTTATATTGATTCACGTGTTATTTATTTTTTGCATTAGGTAAAATGGTAATAAAGTTAAGAATCTCATCTTTAGCCCCTTACCTATATAAAGTTATGACTTTTTTTCTCTACTACATTAAATGATTATCTGAACTATAATATGAAACTCAATATCTATATTGAAATTTGAAAATGCAGATGTGATTCTTACTATTGCTACTGTTTCACCCAATGACAGTCTACAATCTATCAGTATATAGACTCTACCACTGAAACATACATTAATTGTATGAAGACTAAATAAGGATTGTTTCCTTTACTGTGTATAATGAATTGTAATGAGTATGCAAGATGCAGTTTTAACATATTGAGAAATCAAAAGAATTCAGGACTTGTGTCCATTTTTTGGGACTAGTCACTTTTGACAGGGTGACTAGTCCCGGACTAGTGGCTAAAAAATTTATTTGTACAGCCCTGAAAACCGTGCGGACAATTTCAGACTGTGTGTTTATGTTTCTTGTATGACGCCACTGCACTGACACCTGTGTTTTGCAGTTTTCAACCATGCATAGTAGATTTAAACTATCCCGCTAGTCTGCACAATTGTTGATGTAATCTTATGACTACTTTCCTTCCAAAAAATCAGAAGTATACTGCAGATAGAAAAATAGGCACATTAACAAACTAACGCTCTCTTATGTAAATCTGAAAAAAATGTGTGGTCTGCAAGCACTTCAGCCCCACAAACTTAAACATGTTTACTCAAATTAGTATTGTTAAATTGGGAGAAGATGTGTCAATTGTGAGGGTGGGGGTGTATTGAGCATTCTGAATTCATGCAATGGTCTTACGAAAGGGAGACACTATTTTTACTGCCTTTCATCTGCACCTGATAAAGCACAATTTTAAAAGTACATTCTGATTTTTTTCTGAAATTTTGTTTCATGGGTTACCTATACTTTTTTGTTAACTGTTTAGAACTCTGTGTTAAAAGTATTGTTTGGTACAAACTTTTGTTCTGCAGTATACTTTCCATGTTTACCGGCCCCGTGTGGTTCCCAGGTGCCCCCGTTTGTTCACGGGGCAAAGAATAGGGCCATTGCAGATCCCTTGGGAGGGGTGGGCAGAGGGGTAGAATCCCCCCAAATTCATGTTAATTTTATCATTTTTTGTTCTTGTTTATTAAAGGTCTTCATCATGATCCTTGCATTGTTTCAGGTGCTATCTCGTTCGCATTAAAAGAGCAATGGCAGAGAAACAATAAACGTGGCTCCAGCGTAAATGGAGTTTCTACGATAGAATTTGCAGCAACTCTGCAGTTCAGGGCAGTGCTCAAAAAATAGGATAGCCCGACGCCCGGGGCTCCTCGAAATCCATTCCGGACCTGTCTCATTTTGCAGACGAGGAGCCCGTCGGGCCTGTCTAAAAAAAAATCAGTTTTACTGGATCTCAAGCTCAAGTTCCTCAAGACAAAATACTCCAATGTGTATTGTGAACTGTGAAAACACTTGCAATAAAGTAATTAAAATGTGTTATACACACATTGAAACAATAAGAAGTTCGAATATTTTGCCTGGCTTCGTGTCGGCAGTTTGTCACAACTTTGAGGTCGACAATTGTTGACATAAAACTCATTATTCTGCTATAAGGGTTGTGTTTTCTTTCCTTTGTGATAAGAAATACCGTTTTTGTCATTAAAAACACATTAATGCATGAAAAAAAATCGTTATTGATGGTATTTCGATTAAATGTTTGTGAAATGTTCAGGCCGTAAAAGTGCGGTGTCATAGTAGTTTGGATGGTACTTTATTTCGGATATTTTTTTTTTTACATAATCAAATAAGAAAAACTGTCCTTTACAAATACATGTTGGTGGAAAGAAAAATATATATACTGTATATGTATAAATACAGATATAAAGTATATTTCTATTCATTATTTAAGGTGTAAGGAGTTCCTGGAATCCTACTTTTAAAAGAATTCTAGTCTAGGCTCCTAATTCTTTACTTGGAGAAAGTGGTGACAAAAAAAAAGTAAAGCCAGGGGAGGCTCTGATAGTCTCATAAAACCTGTTTAAAAATTTGGCTCCAAGTTTAGTCGGCTCTGATTATTATCGTTTGGCAAAAGTGCTAGTACTCTCCTTTGCATTGGTTATAAATTACTATGTAATATTCTATTCTAACATATTTTAAACGAATTGGTAAATAAGTCCGCTGACCAGGGAGCATAAAGTGGTAGCAAAAAGAAAAATATAGTCAGAGGAGGTTCTGAGCTTGATTAATACATACGTAACAAATGTGTGCTATAAAAGTGAATAAAGACACATTTCCAATAAGAAAAAAATATTGGACCTTTCCATTTTAAATCAGGGCCTGTCCATTTCAAATCAGGGCCTGTCCATTTCAAATCGGGGCCTGTCCATTTTCAGAAGCAACAAGCCCTGGGCCTGTCTCTTAAAATAATTTTCTTTGAGCACTGGTTCAGGGTGAGAAGGTTCTAGGCCCATTTTCCATATTTTATCTCGATGTACATGGAAGATGAGCCTGGCATGTTCATGCCTGTTAGGCACCACTACTGAAGTTGCAAAAAAATGTCCGACTCAAGGGCGAATTTTGGTGAGTGCGAAAAGTATTACGTAATCCCAGCAAAAACGCTGGTACTGCAGAACGGTTGACATTGAATGATACATTAAACACTGAGGAAGCAACCAGATGGTTTAAGCAAGCAGGAGCATGAGCATAAATAGACAGAGGTGCCGAGAACCAATAACCTGTCCGACTCAGGGGCGAGTTACCCTACTCCAGAACAAAAATTGTACCCAACAATAGTTTTAACATACAGTCAACATTTCTAAACAGTTAAATATAATTTTAACCCATGGCAAGATAAAATTACTTTTAGAACATAATAATTTACAATTTATTATTAAGGTTGTTTTTTGGTCAGGTGCACATGAACGGCAGAAAAAGGTGTCTCCCCTTCTTAGGACACGTACACGAGTTGCTCAAGGTGATCTATTGGATCACTCTTTGTCCGTCGTCGTCGTTAACTTTTGCTTCAAACGACTTCTCCTCAGAAATCGCTTTGCCAATTTTGACCAAACTTCACATGGATGATCCATAGATTTTTTTTTTTTAGAATTTTTAAAATTAGGTCAGCGCAAAATCCAATATGGCTGCTATTACCATATATGGTCGAAACCTTAAAAAATCTTTTTCTCAACAACGCTAGACATATTTCGACAGTTTTTCTTTTAAAATGACCGCCATCGCCTATCAATTTTGTTCAAGTGAACTTTCCAGGATCAAAAATGAACTTGCCCTGGGGGTCCAAAGTTTGTATATTGTGATTTTGCATGTTTTTCGTAGACTTATATAGGAAAAAACTTTAAAAAATCTTCTTCTCTGAAACCACAAGGCACATACTTTTCATTGATTACATGTAGCATCAGCTTTGGTCCTCTGCTAAGTTTGTTCAAATGGTGACCTTGTGGTCTAATTTGGCCCCGCCCCGGGGGTCACAGTTTTACATAGACTTATATTGGATTTTTTTTTTAATCTTCTTCTCTGGAACTACAAGAGCCAGAGGTTTAATATTTTGCATTTCTTTAAGATTATGGTCTTTTACCAATTTTGTTCAAGGTGATTTGGTCCCACCCCAGGGGTCACATGTTTTACATAGACTTGTATAGGAAAAACTTTAAAATATCTTCTTCTCTGAAACTGCAAGAGCCAGAGGTTTACTATTTTGCATTTGCTATAAGCTTATGGTCCTCCACCAAGTTTGTTCAAATGGTGACCCTGGGGTCAAATTTGGCTCCGCCCTGGGCGTCACAGTTTTATATAGATTTATATAGTAAAAAAAAAATATCTCTTCTCTGAAACTACAAGAGCCAGATGTTTAATATTTTGCCCCAGGGGTTTCACTCTAGCACCTTCATTGTGTATTTGACTTTACCAAACTTTGTCAGTGTCTTTATATCAATATCATTAAAGGGGGTACATCAGGCTTTTAATAGTGGTTTAGGGGTCCGACTTAAAATTGACAAATAATGATATTTTCTATTCTAAAGGGCCTAAACATAATGAATGAGCCTAAAAATGACCCCTTATTTGCAAAGAAATTCATTCTGCACAGTAATACGTGCTATCCTAGGTGACGCACCAGGGTTAATTTCAGCATTTTACGTCAGATTCCGTCATAGCTATATGGTGCTATATGGTGTATGCAACATTTAGACATTAGAAAAATGGTTCTAACATCATATTTTGATGGATATAAGTGTTTTATCATGAATTAGAACTTTTTTGTAATTTAAGATTTTTCTTGAAAAATCCTGATGTACTCCCTTTAACACAACAGAGGCCACATTTCTTGAGCAATCTTAACCAACTTGCACAGATTGTATATGACCATAAGATTTCGAAGAAGTTCGATAATGGGCCAGTACTCAGGTGATCGATATAGGGCCATTTTGGTCTTCTTGTTGTTTATGTTGTCATGTTGACATTTCTACAGGAGTATCTGTCAAAATATCACGTGATCATATGCAAATGAGGGCGCGCATTCTTATTTCCACTGTTTATTGGAAGTTTTCGAATTAATTCTGTGTACGAAAAGTGGTTGTGCTGGGATATGCTTAAAAACATTGTGTTCCCATTACCTACAAAGCCTGTATTTTTTCCACTACTTTACGCTTTTGATTCTGTTTAAATAAATAAATATTATTTACCACGAATGTTAAATTAGATAGTTCCCCATTCTGGATAAATGAGGAGAATTTAGTGAGGACACATCCCATTGCTCAACATGAAGCATTGCCAGGGACAAGAGATATTCAGTAACTCAGCATTAAGCATTGCCAGGGACAGGAGATATTCAGTAACTCAACATTAAGCATTGCCAGGGACAGGAGATATTCAGTAACTCAACATTAAGCATTGCCAGGGACAGGAGATATTCAGTAACTCAACATTAAGCATTGCCAAGGACAGGAGATATTCAGTAACTCAACATGAAGCATTGCCAGGGAGAGGAGATATTCAGTAACTCAACATGAAGCATTGCAAGGGAGAGGAGATATTCAGTAACTCAAAATGAAGCATTGCCAGGGAGAGGAGATATTCAGTAAATCAACATGAGATATTCAGTTACTCAACATGAACCATTGCCAGGGAGAGGAGATATTCAGTAACTCAACATGAAGCATTGCCAGGGAGAGGAGATATTCAGTAACTCAGCATGAAGCATTGCCAGGGACAGGAGATATTCAGTAACTCAACATGAAGCATTGCCATGGACAGGAGATATTCAGTAACTCAACATGAAGCATTGCCAGGGACAGGAGATATTCAGTAACTCAACATGAAGCATTGCCAGGGACAGGAGATATTCAGTAACTCAACATTAAGCATTACCAGGGACAGGAGATATTCAGTAACTCAACATGAAGCATTGCCAGGGAGAGGAGATATTCAGTAACTCAACATGAAGCATTGCCAGGGAGAGGAGATATTCAGTAACTCAACATGAAGCATTGCCAGGGAGAGGAGATATTCAGTAACTCAACATTAAGCATTGCCAGGGACAGGAGATATTCAGTAACTCAACATTAAACATTGCCAGGGACAGGAGATATTCAGTAACTCAACATTAAGCATTGCCAGGGACAGGAGATATTCAGTAACTCAACATTAAGCATTGCCAGGGACAGGAGATATTCAGTAACTGAAGGATTGCTGTAATGAAGAAAGGCCAGTAAGGCTTATGCCATCATCTGGTGTCCGTCCTCCCTCCGTCCGATTTTGATGTCAACACTCAAGCACTATTGTATCCAAACTGTACCAAACTCAACCAGATACATGTACTTACTATTGATGAAAGCTCAAATGAGTTAGAAAACCACCATTGTCAGATATTCAACAAGGCCCTTGATTTAATGAAAAACATATTTCGCTGTGTTAATCTGTAGCTCTCCTTTTTAGCCAGTAGGACTTACATGGTCTGTTGTCTGTCCATTAAGTTTTGATGTCATTACACTAGCACCTTCATCTTGCATCTGATCTTTGTCAAACTTGGCCAGAGTCTTGATATTGAAAAAGTCTCAGACGAGTTCGAAAACCATAATATCGGATAATGAACATCAGAGTTATGGCACTTGATTTATTGAAAATTGCTATATTTCGCCTTGTCAACACTCCAACACCTTCATTTTTGCATCTAATCATTACCAAAGTTCCCATCATGGTATTTATACATGTATGTCACGTGATGTGTCTTTTCCTGTGTTGATGAGCCGTCAAACAACATTCAATTCTTTTTCCCCCAGGTTAGCTGGGAATCACTGACCACAGATTCAAATATATGATTTTATATGTTTGCATAGTCTTCCATACAGGATGTATATTGTACTTTCAGACAGAGCTCCTGTGTGTAAATTTCTGCTAGGAAGTGCAATAGGATCTTCATTTTTGCTGAACTTTCCACTGAAACACTACCAGCCATACTTCATTGTCAGTCACACAGATGTCTTTGATAGATATCAGGTAATGTTTGAGTCTTCACTCAGTCACACGGCTGTCTTTTACATTTAATGGCAGATAGGTCTAAGTGCCACACCTAATAATTATTATACGTTTGTGTTTACATTTAATAGCAGATAGGTCCAAGTGGCATACCTAATAATTATATGGAAGGTGGCCACATCCAAGTTGGCATACTTTATAATTATTATATTTATCAGCAGATATGGAAGGTGGTCACGTCCAAGCTGGCTTACTTTATAATTATGATATTTATCAGCAGATATGGAAGGTGGTCACGTCCAAGCTGGCTTACTTTATAATTATTATATTTATCAGCAGATATGGAAGGTGGTCACGTCCAAGCTGGCTTACTTTATAATTATGATATTTATCAGCAGATATGGAAGGTGGTCACGTCCAAGCTGGCATACTTTATAATTATGATATTTATCAGCAGATATGGAAGGTGGTCACGTCCAAGCTGGCATACTTTATAATCATTATATTTTTCAGCAGATATGGAAGGTGGTCACGTCCGTCCATCAGTCTGTCACTAAAACTTAACGTTGGCTTTAACTTTCTCATTTCTTGATATTTCTTCATCAAACTTTCAATATATACTCATCATGACAACATCGACATGACCATACTATAATATGAAGGTCACACTGAAGGTCATTATATGGGTTAAATACTCAGGTTTTTCTTCACGAAAACTTTGTCAGGTCATTTATCTGGGTCCAAAAAAACCTTGTTATACTGTCAAAGCGCTGACAGACAAAAACATGTGTTCTGCGGGACACCCATCTAGTAATTATTATATTTATCAGCAGATATGGAAGGTGGTCATGTCCAAGCTGGCATACTATATAATTATTGTATTTATCAGTGGTCATGTCCAGGCTGGCATACTTTATAAGTATTATATTTATCAGCAGATATGGAAGGTGATTACATCCAGGCCGGCATGTATACTTTATAATTATTATGTTTATCAGCAACGGGACGGTGACCATGTACACGTGGCATACTTTATGATTATTATGTTTATCAGATATGGAAGGTGTCACATTTAAGCTGGCATACTTTATAATTATTATGTTTATCAGCAGAGGGACGGTGACCATGTACACGTGGCATTCTTTATAATTATTATGTTTATCAGCAAAAATGGAAGGTATCACGTTTAAGCTGGCATACTTTATAATTATTATGTTTATCAGCAGAAATGGAAGATGTCACGTTTAAGCTGGCATACTTTACAATTATTATGTTTATCAGCAGAGGGACCATGTACACGTGGTATTCTTTATAATTATTATGTTTATCAGATATGGAAGGTGATCATGTCTAAGCTGGCATACTTTATAATTATTATGTTTATCAGCAGAGGGACCATGTACACGTGGTATTCTTTATAATTATTATGTTTATCAGATATGGAAGGTGATCACGTCTAAGCTGGCATACTTTATAATTATTATGTTTATCAGATATGGAAGGTGATCACGTCTAAGCTGGCATACTTTATAATTATTATGTTTATCAGATATGGAAGGTGATCACGTCTAAGCTGGCATACTTTATAATTATTATGTTTATCAGATATGGAAGGTGATCACGTCTAAGCTGGCATACTTTATAATTATTATTTTTATCAGATATGGAAGGTGATCACGTCTAAGCTGGCATACTTGGACCTGAAGGATGTGTTCATCTGCTCCATCCTCCTCTACTACTTCAGAGTATTTGAGAAGAGGCTCGGCTCAAGAAAATTTTGTGTGAGTGCAATTTTGTCGTTTTAATTCTTTAAATGGTATTCCCATTGACCTCTGTTACAACCAAATCATAAAACATACCTCCTGCGTTGTATATCAATTAAGTCGGTGGCTATTAATTAGCCTACAGTGTTGGTAGGTCAGTTAGCCCCTAGAGTGTTGGTAGGTCAGTTAGCCCCTAGAGTGTTGGTAGGTCAGTTAGCCCCTAGAGTGTTGGTAGGTCAGTTAGCCCCTACAGTGTTGGTAGGTCAGTTAGCCCCTAGAGTGTTGGTAGGTCAGTTATCCCCTAGAGTGTTGGTAGGTCAGTTATCCCCTAGAGTGTTGGTAGGTCAGTTATCCCCTAGAGTGTTGGTAGGTCAGTTAGCCCCTAGAGTGTTGGTAGGTCAGTTAGCCCCTAGAGTGTTGGTAGGTCAGTTAGCCCCTAGAGTGTTGGTAGGTCAGTTAGCCCCTAGAGTGTTGGCAGGTCAGTTAGCCCCTAGTGTGTTGGTAGGTCAGTTAGCCCCTAGAGTGTTGGCAGGTCAGTTAGCCCCTAGAGTGTTGGTAGGTCAGTTAGCCCCTAGAGTGTTGGTAGGTCAGTTAGCCCCTAGAGTGTTGGTAGGTCAGTTAGCCCCTAGAGTGTTGGTAGGTCAGTTAGCCCCTAGAGTATTGGTAGGTCAGTTAGCCCCTAGAGTGTTGGTAGGTCAGTTAGCCCCTAGAGTATTGGTAGGTCAGTTAGCCCCTAGAGTGTTGGTAGGTCAGTTAGCCCCTAGAGTGTTGGTAGGTCAGTTAGCCCCTAGAGTGTTGGTAGGTCAGTTAGCCCCTAGAGTGTTGGTAGGTCAGTTAGCCCCTAGAGTGTTGGTAGGTCAGTTAGCCCCTACAGTGTTGGTAGGTCAGTTAGCCCCTAGAGTGTTGGTAGGTCAGTTAGCCCCTAGAGTGTTGGTAGGTCAGTTAGCCCCTACAGTGTTGGTAGGTCAGTTAGCCCCTAGAGTGTTGGTAGGTCAGTTAGCCCCTACAGTGTTGGTAGGTCAGTTAGCCCCTAGAGTGTTGGTAGGTCAGTTAGCCCCTAGAGTGTTGGTAGGTCAGTTAGCCCCTAGAGTGTTGGTAGGTCAGTTAGCCCCTAGAGTGTTGGTAGGTCAGTTAGCCCCTAGAGTGTTGGTAGGTCAGTTAGCCCCTAGAGTGTTGGTAGGCAAGTTAGCCCCTAGAGTGTTGGTAGGTCAGTTAGCCCCTAGAGTGTTGGTAGGTCAGTTAGCCCTTAGAGTGTTGGTAGGTCAGTTAGCCCCTAGAGTGTTGGTAGGTCAGTTAGCCCCTAGAGTGTTGGTAGGTCAGTTAGCCCCTAGAGTGTTGGTAGGTCAGTTAGTCCCTAGAGTGTTGGTAGGTCAGTTAGCCCCTAGAGTGTTGGTAGGTCAGTTAGCCCCTAGAGTGTTGGTAGGTCAGTTAGCCCCTAGAGTGTTGGTAGGTCAGTTAGCCCCTAGAGTGTTGGTAGGTCAGTTAGCCCCTAGAGTGTTGGTAGGTCAGTTAGCCCCTAGAGTGTTGGTAGGTCAGTTAGCCCCTAGAGTGTTGGTAGGTCAGTTAGCCCCTAGAGTGTTGGTAGGTCAGTTAGCCCCTAGAGTGTTGGCAGGTCAGTTAGCCCCTAGAGTGTTGGTAGGTCAGTTAGCCCCTAGAGTGTTGGTAGGTCAGTTAGCCCCTAGAGTGTTGGTAGGTCAGTTAGCCCCTAGAGTGTTGGTAGGTCAGTTAGCCCCTAGAGTGTTGGTAGGTCAGTTAGCCCCTAGAGTGTTGGCAGGTCAGTTAGCCCCTAGAGTGTTGGCAGGTCAGTTAGCCCCTAGAGTGTTGGTAGGTCAGTTAGCCCCTAGAGTGTTGGCAGGTCAGTTAGCCCCTACAGTGCAAGTGCTGACACGTAGTAATCTCTTGTCTTTACAAAAATTAAACACAAATTTACCTAAAGGAATTTGGCTTTTTTTTTATAGACTTGTTCAAGTACATTATTTCTATATTAAATTGATACAATAAACTAAACGAGCCATACACCACTAAAAAAATTACCTATGGGTAGGATTACAGATAACCAAATTATTTTAAAGGATGTCCAAATTATTTTAAAGGATGTCCTTACAAATGTACGGCACATTTCAGAATAAGGGCATAGTTAGCACTCGTTTTCATATTTTTAATGAAGACAGTTAAAAAAGTGTAAAATTAATAAATGCCTTGTTTTCTCTTATGCAGTCATATGAAATGAATAAAATGAAGTAAAATATATCATATTTCAAGGAGTCAAAGTACGGTAAAGTTAATTTTTAGCTCTACTGATCAGAGATCAGCAGAGCTTATGCCGTGGTGCGGCGTCCGTCGTCCGTCTGTCCGTCCGTCCGTCTGTCCGTCCGTCTGTCCGTCCGTCCGTTAACTTTTTTTTTGTAGCGACTACTCCTCTGAAACTACTGAATAGATTTTCATGAAACTTTACAGAAATGTTGCCCATGAAGTCTAGTTGATCCTAGCAAAAATTCATGTAGATGTGAAATCCAAGATGGCCGCCAAATCTAAAAGTAGGTTTTTAAAAAACAAGTTTGTAGCGACTACTTTTTGAAAACTCTAAGGGATATTGCTATGGGACTTTTTCTAAAATGATCAGCATGACATGATGTTGGTCCTTGTCGAAAATCGTTTTGATTCGACGTTAAACATGGCTGCCAGCGGCCATCTTTGTTTACATAGAGTTATATAATGAAAACTTGTAGCGACTACTCCTCTGAAACTACTTGACGGATTTTCATGAAACTTCACAGGAATGTTGCTCTTGATGTCTAATTAATCCTAGCAAAATTTCAGGTCGGCCGGAAATTCAAGATGGCCGCCACGGCTAAAAATAGATTTTTAAAAAATAAGTTTGTAGCGACTACTTCTTGAAAACTATAAAAGATATTGATATGGGACTTTTTTTAAAATGATCAGCATGACATGATGTTGGTCCTTGTCGAAAATCGTTTTGATTCGACGTTAAACATGGCTGCCAGCGGCCATCTTTGTTTACATAGAGTTATATAATGAAAACTTGTAGCGACTACTCCTCTGAAACTACCTGACGGATTTTCATGAAACTTCACAGGAATGTTGCTCTTGATGTCTAATTGATCCTAGCAAAATTTCAGGTTGGCCGGAAATTCAAGATGGCCACCACGGCTAAAAATAGATTTTTAAAAAATAAGTTTGTAACGACTACTTCTTGAAAACTATAAGAGATATTGATATGGGACTTTTTCTAAAATTATCAGCATGCCATGATGGTTATCCGAGTCGAACATTATTTTGATTCAATGTTAAACATGGCTGTTAGTGGCCATCTTTGTTTACATAGAGTTATATAATGAAAACTTGTAGCGACTACTCCTCTGAAAATACTTGACGGATTTTCATGAAACTTCACACGAATGTTGCTCTTGATGTCTAATTGATCTTAGCAAAATTTCAGGTCAGCGGGAAATTCAAGATGGCCACCATGGCTAAAAATAGATTTTTCAAAAATAAGTTTGTAGCGACTACTTCTTGAAAACTATAAGAGATATTGATATGGGACTTTTTCTAAAATGATCAGCATGACATGATGGTTATCCGAGTCGAACATTATTTTGATTCAATGTTAAACATGGCTGTCAGTGGCCATCTTTGTTTACATAGAGTTATATAATGAAAACTTGTAGCGACTACTCCTCTGAAACTACATGACGGATTTTCATGAAACTTCACAGGAATGTTGCTCTTGATGTCTAATTGATCCTAGCAAAATTTCAGGTCGGCCGGAAATTCAAGATGGCCACCACGGCTAAAAATAGATTTTCAAAAAACCAGTTTGTAGCGACTACTTCCTGAAATCAAAATCAATCAGTAGAGCTTCAAGGTCATTGACCTCTTGTTCTTTTCTAAAACAAGACATTTTTGTTGGACAAAAGTTACCTACAGTGATATTTTATAGGTGTTTTAATTTAATACTGTCGACTGTTTTTTCATCATAACAGGGGCATATAATTGTCAGAAATGCTCTAAATTACAATGTAAGTATGATAAATCAACCATTCTTTTGAACAAAATCATGAATTTTGTTCATTTTTCTCGATAGTGCTAATGTTATCAATTTCCGTCTTTCTGGCAGTGTGACATTAGCATTTCTGCATGTTAAAAATATTATTCTTGGAGTTATAATTTAGAGTACAGTGATTGGCTAACTACAAGAGTTTATGTAATCCATAAAAACCTGACCGTTTTTTTCCATCCAATATGTGTTTTGTTCAATTCCAATCAAGTTTAATATTGCTTTTATATTTTAAATATTTTATAGTTTAATATTTTTTTTTTCCATCACCCCAAGTACGTGACGATAGCAGTTTTAAACTTCCCGCTCATTCATCACGTGATGGTCTCGCGTTATTTCGTCGATACCAAAATGGCGACAGTGGGCGAACAACATAGCGAAGCTAAAAAGAAAAAGGAACAAAAGAGACATTAATCGATCAAAAATTTGCTAATCCCGCAGAAGAAAGAAAAATCTGTTTAAAAATGTCGTCCCATTACATTATTTTGACCACATAACATTTATTCAAAATGTTAAAACAACTATCATAAAGTGTGAGCTTCATAAACATTGATATCACAATAGATGCTCAACTTGTTACCTAGAAGTTTGGTCGGACTCGACAATGATGTCCTAATGTAACATTAGCACTTTACATTGTAGTCAATGTTAACTAACACAGAAAGCACAATTTGATGGCTAAGTGAAACAGTAACATAATTTTCAGTATGACTTTTGATTGTACAGCTTGCAGTGAGCTTTATTGTCCTTTTTAGCTCTACTGGCCAACGGCCAGCAGAGCTTATGGGATGGTGTGTTGTCCGTCGTCCGTCGTCTGTCGTCTGTCGTCTGTCTGTCTGTCGTCTGTCGTCTGTCGTCCGTTAACTTTTCTTCAAACGACTTCTCCTCAGAAACCGCTTGGCTATTTTTGACCAAACTTCACGTGGATGATCCTTAGATGAATGCTTTTTAGATTTGTTAAAATTAGGTCAGCGCTACATCCAAGATGGCTGCCATTACCATATATGGTCGAAACCTTAAAAAATCTTCTTCTCCAGAATCGCTGGACAGATTTAAACAGTTTTTCTTTTAAAATGTTCGCCAATGCCTAGACTATCAAGTTTGTTCAAATAAAGTCCCCGGGGTCAAAAATGGCCGTGCCCCGGGGGTCCAAAGTTTGTATATTGAGGTTTTGCATGTTTTTCATATAGACATATAGGAAAATCTTTAAAAAATCTTCTTCTCTGAAACCACAAGGCACAGAGCTCTCATGTATTACATGTAGCATCAGCTTATGGTCCTCTACTAAGTTTGTTCAAATGGTGACCCTGGGGTCAAATTTGTCCCCGCCCCGGGGGTCACAGTTTTACATAGACTTATATAGGATTTTTTTTTAGAAATCTTCTTCTCGGAAACTACAAGAGCCAGAGGTTTGATATTTTGCATTTACTATAAGCTTATGGTCCTTTACCAAGTTTGTTCAAATGGTGACCCTCGGGTCACTTTTGGCCCAGCCCCAAGGGTCACATGTTTTACATAGACATGTATAGGGAAAAACTTAAAAAATCTTCTTCTCTGAAACTGCAAGAGCCAGAGGTTTAATATTTTGCATTTGCTATAAGCTTGTGGTCCTCTAACAAGTTTGTTCAAATGGTGACCCAGGGGTCACATTTGGCCCCACCCCGGGGGTCACAGTTTTACATAGGCTTGTATAGGGAAAAACTGAAAAAATTCTTCTTCTCTGGAACCACATGGCACAGAGCTCTCATGTATTACATGTAGGATCAGCTTATGGTCCTCTACTAAGTTTGTTCAAATGGTGACCCTGGGGTCAAATTTGTCCCCGCCCCGAGGGTCACAGTTTTACATAGACTTATATAGGATTTTTTTTTTAAAAATCTTCTTCTCGGAAACTACAAGAGCCAGAGGTTTGATATTTTACATTTATTATAAGCTTATGGTCCTTTACCAAGTTTGTTCAAATGGTGACCCTGGGGTCACATTTGGCCCCGCCCCAAGGGTCATATGTTTTACATAGACATGTATAGGGAAATCTTAAAAAATCTTCTTCTCTGGAACTGCAAGAGCCAGAGGTTTAATATTTTGCATTTGCTATAAGCTTATGGTCCTTTACCAAGTTTGTTCAAATGGTGACCCTCGGGTCACTTTTGGCCCAGCCCCAAGGGTCACATGTTTTACATAGACATGTATAGGGAAAAACTTAAAAAATCTTCTTCTCTGAAACTGCAAGAGCCAGAGGTTTAATATTTTGCATTTGCTATAAGCTTGTGGTCCTCTAACAAGTTTGTTCAAATGGTGACCCAGGGGCCACATTTGGCCCCACCCCGGGGGTCACAGTTTTACATAGGCTTGTATAGGGAAAAACTGAAAAAAATCTTCTTCTCTGGAACCACATGGCACAGAGCTCTCATGTATTACATGTAGGATCAGCTTATGGTCCTCTACTAAGTTTGTTCAAATGGTGACCTTGGGGTCAAATTTGTCCCCGCCCCGAGGGTCACAGTTTTACATAGACTTATATAGGATTTTTTTTTAAGAAATCTTCTTCTCGGAAACTACAAGAGCCAGAGGTTTGATATTTTACATTTATTATAAGCTTATGGTCCTTTAACAAGTTTGTTCAAATGGTGACCCTGGGGTCACATTTGGCCCCGCCCCAAGGGTCATATGTTTTACATAGACATGTATAGGGAAAACTTAAAAAATCTTCTTCTCTGGAACTGCAAGAGCCAGAGGTTTAATATTTTGCATTTGCTATAAGCTTATGGTCCTTTACCAAGTCTGTTCAAATGGTGACCCTCGGGTCACATCTGGCCCCACCCCGGGGGTCACAGTTTTGTCAAATGAAAGCTTGGTCAAGTAAGAAAACCATTTTGCCAAACTTTACCAGATTTTCTGACTTTCTTTTTTAGCTCTACTGGCCAAGGGCCAGCAGAGCTTATGGCATGGCGAGTTGTCTGTCGTCCGTCTGTCGTCTGTCGTCCGTTAACTTTTTCCTCGTTAAACATCTCCTCAGAAACCACTGGTCCAATTTAATTGAAACTTCACAGGCAGCATCCTTGGGTTAGGGGAAAGCAAAGTTGTTCAAATTTTGGCATTGTGCCAAGGGATTTGGTTTCCATGGCAACCATGTTGAAAAACCTTAAAAAAATCTTCTTCTCTGAAACTGCTGGTCTGATTTTAAAAATACTTTCACAGAAATGTTCCTTTAGGGATTGCCTTTCATAGTTGTTCAAATTATTTGGATCGGTCAAAAAACATGGCCGCCACAGGGACGTGGCTTTTTCTCCTTATATGTATATTATATAAAAAGTTGAAAAATTCTTCTCTTCTGAAACTGCGGGTTGGATTTCAAAATAATTTCACACAAATGTTCCTTGGGTGACTGTCTACCAAGATTATTCAGATTATTTGGATTCGTCAAAAAACATGGCTGCCAAAGAGCGTGGTCACTTTTCCCTATATGTATTTAGAGAAAACTTTGAAATTGTTTTTGTTCAAAAGTATTTGACATCTTCTCTGAAACTTCTTGAAGGATTTTGTTGAAACTTTATCACCATGATCTTTGGGATAGTGCGCCTCAGATTTGTGTTTTTCGCAGCCGCCAGTTGTCCAACATGGCCATTATGGCTAAAACTAAGTCAAACTTAAGGAAATTTCAAACGACATCTCCTCCGAAACCACTTAATCCATTCCAGTGAAATATCATGTACATGTTCCTTGGGTTGGCCTCTATTAAATTTGTGTTTATCGTTATCATCGAATAATCAAAATGGTTGCCATGGTGACCCAAGGTTTACATAAGAATTATATAGGAAAAGGTTAAATATGAAATCTTCTCTGAAACCTTTTGAAGGATTTTGTTGAAACTTTATCACAATGGTTCGCGTCTATTAAGTTTGTTTTTTGTTTTCTTGCAATAATCAAAATGGCCGCCGTGGCGACCCAAAGTTTATATAGGAAAAGGCTAAATATGACATCTTCTCTTAAATCGCTTGAAGGAGTTTGATGAAACTTAATCACAATGATTTTTAGGGAAGTCCCCTTCAGATTTGTATTTCTCGTGGCGGCCAGTTTTCCAAGATGGCCAACATGTCTAAAACTAGATAAAAATTAAGGAAACCACATCTACACACATAATTATTAGATTTGTGATGAATTGCATTATATTCACAGATTGAGAGGTTAGGTTGACTAAAAAAGCAAGAAACACAAAAAATCAAGGCAACTGTTAATAATATTTTACCATGTATTTTATGTAAATGCTTGATACAAACATCAAGATTAAGGTGTGTCCCTTTAGAAATGAATGTAAAAACTACAAGATTTATAAACAGAACATCAACTGCAATACGAAACGTACAATGGCCCGGCTAGGGAACGTCCAATGGCCACAGTACGAATCGCCTATTTACCTAGGTACGAACCGTCAAAGGTACGATACGTGCACAACACGGCTTTTACCCCCAACCCATTTTTAAAACGACGCCATATTGTAAGTATACGGATATAAACATAAACATTTGCCAGAGAAAAGTGCATTTACGTACATTTCACGATGGTTTTCGTTGGTTGGAACGTGCGTGAATATAATTAAACGTTCCTTTTATTAAATTATATTATTCTTTCTGAGTAATTCTTGCGTGTAACTTATAATAGCCATTACAAACTTATCGTGTATTCGCGAAAATTCCGAAAGTTCGCTAACGCCACAATTTTACATTCATTACTGCGACTTCCCACCATATTAACACTACAGTTTGCATTAAAAATTGTAATTATTATATGTTATTAAATGTTCATCAATGAAATTGTCTTTGTTTGATTTTGGTCTGAATTTATGATTAAAAAAAACCTTCCCCACCCACTTTGCTCCAAAGCCGGATCTTCGTGGCTATTAGAAGTGTTTTTAACAGGTTTTGATTTTCTACGATTTTTCACTGCTGTTACGCCATGATGCCATTGTTCTACATCCATGGCAAATGTGTTCGAGGTAACTTCGAACAAATAATCTTTACATTGACATGGGGGCGCTTCTCAGCTAAATGGAAAGTATAACATCCGTCACTTTTTGGACAAATATTTTCTTCTGTATTGGAATAAAGCTTTTAATTTCTGAGTGTTTAGTTATAATATACGGCAAGGACATAGCAGAGATAACTTCAAGATTGATTCTTTCTGGAAATTTATTATATCTCCACATTTGTATCAAAATGTCAATGTTTTTGATCCTCCTTAAGTCACATGGTGAAATTGCTATGTCGAAACAATCACATGTGTAGTTGCAAGTCCTGGTGAAGAAAGGTGGTGAATTTATTTCGAAAGTACAAAGTTTTGTCTCCATTAAAAATATGATTTTTAGCTCGACTATTCGAAGAATAAGAGAGCTTATGTAATCACCACGGGGTCGGCGTCCCACATCAAGGTTTGCAAATTGTGATGGCCCATAAAATGTGCAATAAAGGCAGATCTAGGTTTGCATGTAAGCATTTATATATCTATAATCTTGGTTTGGGATTTGTCATAGCATTATGCATCTTATTACATACCCCCACTCCCCTCCACACCTTTTTTATTTATTTTTACATATTTTTGTGTTGTTTTAGTCAATTCTTACACATATATGTTGCAGCCCCCCCCCCCCCCCCCCCCCCCGACGATTTTTTTTTTTTACATATTTCTTTGTTGTTTTAGTCAATTCTTACACATATATGTTGCCCTCTCCCCCCCACCCCACTCCCGCCTCTCTCCACCCCCACACCCCACCCCCACTTGCCACTTGAAAATCTAATTTTTTACTCTTTTTTTTTACATATTTCTGTGTTGTTTTAGTAAATTCTTACACATATATGTTGCAACCCCTCCCCCTCGACCGACTTGAAACTTTTTTTTTTTTTTTTTTACATATTTCTTTGTTGTTGTTGTCAATTCTTACACATATATGTTGCACCCTCCCACCCGCCCCCAACCCACTCCCCCCGCTCCCCCCAACCAACCTCCACTTGAAACTTATTTGTTTTTTGTTTTTTTCATA
>JAWPHD010021353.1:0-28536 GCA_037043455.1 Cyrtodaria siliqua | reverse complement strand
CTTAGATATCACAGGCAATAATTTCAAATTGCATCAAATACAGCGGTTGTTTATGCAGGCATTGTGTGATGTTTTAGAAAACATCACCAGAAATGTGGATGTAGTCATGCCGCAGTGATTTTGTTACCTGCGAGTCCTGCTTCTAGGACTCGTAATACTTGCTAGGGACTCACAATTTAAAAATATATGCATCCACACAAGGACGCATAGATATCGGACAAGATTTCGACTGAACAGTAACGTCCTCTTCTCTCTGGTCATTAAAATCATGGACATAGCATATTAAACTCTTAGCCTGCTAAGGGCGACTACAACAGCCTTTGCAGCCAGTGTAAACTCAGATCCGCCTGCGAGTAATTCGCAGGCTGATCAGGGTTTACACTAGTCTGGCTGCTCAGTCAGTCAATTAACCAAAACACCCCTTTGTAGCATAATGGAATGGTCCATAATTCAAAGAAAAGGACAGTCCATTATACATTCATAGCAGGCTAAAGGTTTAAGGCAAACCCAAAGTTGAGAAAATATTCTCTTATATTTAAGTCAAACTGTTACATAGAAATGTACAGTAGAAAATTACTGTGTTATTATCATTTTTTTATTTTGATATTTTTTCAGTGTGGAGGCTGGTTGGAAGGTCAGAAGGTTCTGGAATTGAACCATTTTCTTATCTACACTGTTGTAAAGAAAGGATGTATACCTTCGACGTTGGAAGTATGAAATGTTTAGCTGAAGCTGGTAAGGGCATATAATTATAATATATATCTTTACTTGTTAAATGCCAGTAGGAAGCAGAGCACAGATAAGCTTTTTGATCATCCGGTAGTTACTCATCTGTATTTATTTAATTGGTATTTCATGATTTCAGTTGGGTAAAATAAATATTAAAGTTGTGCGACATGTGTTGGGGTGGCATTCCACTAATATGTATATACTAAATCTATTATAATCAACCTTCTTTACAATAGGCTTTATATACAGGTTACTGGGTGTCCCATCAAAACGGCCATATAATGCTCAATTTACACTGGTTGTTTATCATTTGACAAATTCGATTACTTTATTGATACCCCATGCTTTTTTATTTTATTGGTATTTTTGGCATTTTTATTCCTGCCCTATCTGTAGGCTCTGGGGAAGGGGAAGTATTACGTTGTGGCATATATAACTGTCCAAGTATTAGGTCCACAACAATGAATTTATATGCCAAACTGGTCGGTGTTCTTGTTACAGGATTTCAAGTCACGGCTTTTTTCTAAAAATTATGAAGACTCTCTAGCCTGGTCATTTTGTGGGGAAAAAACCCGCGATTACTGTCTAATTGTTTAAAAAAGTATTGAAAGATAACTTGTTGAAAGCGATATTCTTGATACATACATACATACATGTTTTTGTGGGATGAAGACGCTATAACATAAGGTATATTTTAGATAAACTTTCTTCTATAAATGTTTTCAAACTAAACAATATTGAGAATATTGTTTGTATGGTGTTCTACGTCTTTTTCAACAATGCAAGGTTATATATGACGGTCGATTTTGGTGGTGGAGGCAGACCACCCCCCTTTTCCAGGGTAGAACCACAGGAACTGGTCACTTTTAATTTTGGCCTTCTATTATTATAATTGTATATATATAGACATTATAATAATAGAAGGCAAAAATTAAAAGTGACCAGTTCCTGTGGGTAGAACCAGTACTGTACACCTCCCGCCATCCGTAAGAATCGCCACCTTGCTCACTTATAAGTCGAGCTCCTAGTGGGATTTCAAACCCGCAGTGGTGAGAGGCGAAGGTTTACAACGAAAGGTCAACCATTCGACCATGGAGACGCTCTAAAGTTAATTAAGTAAGAGTGGGAAATGTTGTTTAACCTGATTGCATATCTCAGATAAGCTACAGTTAAAGGGACAGGAAAACAAGTTGTCGGCTTTCAAATTTCAAGGTCACAACCTCCCTATTAGTTATTTTTTTGTTAGAAGGTCAAAACAAAGGTAGGGTTATATTGTCGGACAGCTCGACATAGTTGTCTCGTGGCTTTTCGGTGTATTTGCGTGCCTCTGCCCGATCTTGTCCGGGCTATAACTTTGCCATGCGTAGAGGGATTTTGAAATAACTTGGCACACACGATCACCATAAGAGGATGATATGTCGCGCGCAACACCCAGGACTCTAGCTCAAAAGTCAAGGTCACACTTAGAGGTCATGCAGTTCGAACTTGTATGGGCTGTAACTTTGTCCTGCATTCATGGAATTACTTGGCAGAAAATGATCACAATACCCAGGTCCCAGATCAAATGTCACACTTAGAGGTCATGCAGTCCGATCTTGTTCCGGGCTGTAACTTTGTCATGCATAAAGGGATTTGCAATTAGTCACAATCACAATACCCAGGCCTCCAGCTTACACAGTGTTCAGGGATATCCCATGGGCAACCACGTTGGTTAACGTTGGGTTACCTATGGCCACCGATGGTAATATTTAATACTACCTCAGCTGTAGAGTTGCGAGAAGATTGGTTATATCGGCGAACCGACGGTGAGAGTAACCGATGCGAGAACCCTGAACGCACCCACTGATCTACTTTCATGGCCAATCCAGAAGCGGATTCAGGTTTGTGAATAGGTGCTGCGTAACTTCTGAAATAAATATTTTACGAGAAAAACTCTGACATTGAACGTTTTTTTGTGTGTTTATGAGGGGTCGCTTTTTTGTTGTAAGCTGACAACCATAATGGGACCACTACTTCGTCATTGTTAAATTGGGTCAGCGCGCATTATGGCGGCTATTGATATAAAAGGTCGAAACCTTATTAAAAAAAAAAACTTCCAAGAACCACTGAACATAATTATATCTACATGTTTTCTTTATTAATGAATGCAACCCACAGGCTTGCATTGCGATAGTAAAGAAGGATATAGAGCATATGAGTTTAAGTATATGTTATAGTAAAGAGCCATTACTATATATACATAATAAGACTATCTCTTCGTCTCTCTATATGTCTATTCTATCATAAATTAATGCAAGCCTTTGTTCAATATAAGTATAACGTATAAAAATAAAAATATGTGCCTCCGTGGCCGGAAACGTAAAGACGCTGATTTTCACACCATTATTCAGGGCAAATCACCAACTTCCTGATTTTAGGGGATCTATGCTGTATTGATTAGATGGTGGCAGAAAGATCGGGACTCTATTTTAAAAAATCATTTCTTCAACAAAGTATAAAGAAACTTTTAAGTCCTGCATCGATTCTGCATATCTTATTAAATCATACACGGATCTAATAACTAGGAGATAGGAAACTTCCGATCAACCGTGTAGAGCTAAACATCACGTGGTTACCCTTTCAAGTTACCAAGTGAAGTTTTCGAAGTTCTTATTTGCTCAAGTATTTAGGTATTGAAAATACCATAATAAACTTTACAGTTTCACATCTCTTTGTTATATGTCTGAAATGTTTTAATAACTGAACTAAAGTCAGAGGCTGGATCGAGGATTAGTGTATTAGTAATGGGTGGCATGTAACTTTTGAATAAGTAATTGACGAGCAAAAACAAGTTTAGCCCGCTGAGTTTGTTGTTGTATTTACGGGTCATTTTACGAACCAAATTTTTTTTTTGTGCAAGTTTGGGTTCTTTCAATCTGGTCTGGTTTTTGGAATGCATGTAGGCTACATATGTTCACAACGTCTTGCGATGTTATGGAGGGTAAGATCACCAGACTTATATCGTCATCTGGAAGCATTGTATTTTTATATAAAAGTACATCTAAGATATAATGTAGTTATACTTTATTTATATACGACATATAACGGATACTTGTTTTAAAATGTGACCCGTGGGAGTCTCCGTTTCATATATGAATGTTTACCTAATAGTTAACAAGAGCACACTATGATATCGGAAATTATGATTTCAAAATAGGAGGATTGGGTGGGGATAAAAGCGATAACACGATGGGGGTCAACATCTTTTTAAGCACGAGGTAGCATTCCCACACCCCTACACACACACACACACACACACACACACACACCACAACAAAAGGGGGTGGGTCTGCACAGGATGTATGGAGATGGGGATGTACGTCTTCTTCACATTTTCTTTCAAAACCTTCGCAGACCATTCTAACATTAAAGGCTTACGTCAACATGACCTGATGCGCAATATAAAATAGAGGCAGTTCCAATACCACAGCGATATTTAAATCATCAGTGGGTGGCAGTGCTATTTTTTTTTTTTTTTTGAAGTCTAAACAATCTTAGGCCATGTTTACAATAACTTTGTTTTTCTTCATTCTTCCGAGGGGCGCAATATTTGTTGTTGAAAAGAGCACTTTTATTATGGATTTTTTTTCTTTGATGGGGATAGGTGTTTGAAGTGGTGACGGTGTGGATGGGGGGCAGTAATCGGAGCTGCGCACATCACACATAATTCAGTTTTCGTGACTCAAGTTTAAACTGAGTATCGTAAGTAGAATGTGCTTCAAACTCAGTCCTGCAGATTTTAGACACTTCCCCCCACCCCTCCCAAAAAAAATGCCTACCGACCTACCGTATGTTTTTTAGAGCATAAAATAGGAAACAAAACCATTTCTTTTTTTGGGCCACGGCGGATGTTTACAATAAATTTGTAATTCTTCATTCTTCAGAGGGGTGCAGTATTTGTTGTTGAAAGGAGCACTTTTATTATGAATTTTTTTTTTGATTGGGATAGGTATTTGAAATGGTGACGGCGTGGGTGGGGGCAGTAATCGGAGCTTCGCACATTACACATAATTTAGTTTTCGTGACTCAAGTTTAAACTGAGTTTCGTTAAGTAGAATGCTTCAAACTCAGTCCTGCAGATTTTAGACACTTCCACTCACCCCCCCCCCCCCCCCTCCCTACCCCCCCCCCCCCCCCCCCCCCGCCGCGAAAAAAAAAATGCCTACCGACCTACAGTATTTTTTTTAGAGCATAAAATAGGAAACACAAACTTTTCTTTGGCCAAAAAAAAAAAAGAGAGCGCTCGATACCGGTTTACGGCGGATGTATGGAGATGGTGAGGTGTTCTTATTTTTTTCTTTCATAATATTCGCTGGTCATGTCGAACATTAAAGGCTTAATTTAACATGACTTGGTTAAAAAAAAAAGGCCGGTCTGATGTGGGAGAAATAGAGAGGCAGTTCAAAATAGGACAGCGGGATTTAAATATTCAGTAGGTGGCATATGAAGAGCTTGTTTTTTTTGTTGTTTTAAAGTCGAAACATTCTTAGGCCATTTGTTACAATAAATAATTTTAAAAAAATGAGGATCTCTGTATTTGAAAATAGTTGAAATAAGCCCTTTTTATTAATATATATATTATATTTTTATATTTCTTTTTTATATATATTTTTTTATATTTTTTATTTATTTCGGAGTTACGCAACTCAAACACACAATAGAATGTGCTGAAAACTCTATGTCTTGCGGATTATAGACTCATTCTGCATATAAATGAAGTGTACCCTGGATTTCCATTCATGTTTGCAACATATGCTTTTTATTTGGCGGTCTGGTGCACCGTAATTCCAAACTTCTTACATCGTACCTTCCGTAAAAATCCCCCACCCTGGATCCGCACTTCAATTTGTTAAACAGGGTTACTTCCCTTAGGTATTACGTCATAATCATCTGTAATAATAACGTTGAGAATACCCCTGTAACGTGTTTGCGCCGAGTCAATATCGAATTGTTAGCTACGGAAAATACAAACTATGTTGATTATATAGCCTTTCTAGCCGTTTTAAAGATTGGATTCGGACAGAAGATAAGTTGTTGAAATAGCGTGTTAACAGAATATATAACATTACATTCAGACATTAACATGCTAGTCTTTCGAAGTTGACTGAATTGACAACATCGGCGTAAAAATCGCTGTATTTTGCATGCTTGAAGCTCGATTTGAAAGCACTCAATAAATATTTTGATGTTTTCTTTGACTTATGACATTCTTTTCATTGGTATAAATAATTTGAAGTTGAGGATGTAGTGCCAATAATGTCTGCGTATAAAAGAATTTCGATTTTTTTTCAATTTTTTCGGTCATTTCAAGCCAACAAAATGGCGGATTTTCATGGTTTTTTCAATGAGGTACTCCGTGGGGAACTATTTTCAACGTTGCTATACAGTTGTCAAGTGAGTGGAGATGCGCAAGAAAATAACCACTTGCGTCCTGACTGTATATGCAGCGAATAAACCCATCGACTAGTGTATAACACGGCGGTATTTACGACAATACCACATTATAAATGGGTATTATTCCATAAAAGGGTATTACTCCATTAAAATACAGATTTGCACTTATTCCATTCCAATACTTGCGGTTTCATTTAGTTTCACTTACGGTTTCATTATGCTCCGTACAAAATCCCGGACGCGAAGATCCCGGAAATATTGCCGCATTCTACACTTTAGTAGACTGCTCTACGAAAACGTCATTTGAGGCAATAAAACGACAAGCTTTGATCATTGAAAAATATTTATACCATTCAAGTTTTTTAGACAGGTTCCCTAGGAATTGAAGTTGTAATGCATGCTTATTGTCGGCTACATGATTCACAGTATGTTAACCATAGACATATTCTAAAGCCATATAAGAGTCAGCCTTCGGCAGCTGAATAATTGTAGTATTACCATAGACAATGCTTAACGGCACCGACGGGTTAAATATGGCTGAAGTACAGCGGAAAAATATATTTCAAGTAAAACCATATTATTATGTATCATGATGTATTATGTAATAACAGTGCGATATAGTACAGTGAGACATTATTCAAAGAATTGTTATTAACAATTGTTATTTTTAGTTCTTTTGTAGTACCGTTCTAAGAAGGATGGACATAGGCTGTGATGAGTTCCGGACAATAAATAGTGAAAACAAGAGCTACATTGTTTAAACACGCAGTGTTTCAACTTCCAGCTCTTAGTGAGAGCTTTACAGCTCTGTGTTCAATTCATATATTATAAGGTACATTGGACAGGATCTCCAATATTCAAGGAGAAGGAACCGGAATCATCGCCATTGAATTATGTTGTTAATGAATCGAATAAATGTTTGCCTGTGCGAATTAACACCCTTCTATTGTTTGTTATTCTTTTAGAATGTAACATTTATTGGTATAATTTGAAAACCTGAGGTTTTTAAAATTATTTTGGAGAATAGATCATAAATGTTTTATGTTTGTTTGAACAGAGAGAATTAAAACATAACAACTTTTATTGCATTCTGCCTGTCACTTTAACACGCGAAACCGACATAAACCATGGGAAATGGATCATAGTCATTATCAATTATTTTTGACAGCGCATAATAGGCTTATTTGCATACTTATATAACTTGTTGTATATATAGAAAATATAGAATGGTGTTATTCCACTCCCACACCGTAAGTTATGTGATAAGTGTTATAATTTATTTCTAAGATAACACATCGACTTAAAACCTTAAATGTATTTATGCAATCAGAACCGACGATTTGAACTTGTTATTTAGCAGTTCAACCGTATCTCCAATCAAGCGTGAATTAAACAAAATAATGAGAATAGTATAGACATATTCTTATATGGGTAATTACGATTTTTGACTAGTATATTTTGTCTTAAAACTAAATTAAAAGCAAACATTAACTTATTTACAAAAGTAAACAGTCCAAAATATAGGTCAGACTTTGGTAGAGTGATAGATAAACGTTATTACTTACTCTTAATGTCGTGAGTAATTCAATTATTCTCTTGTCTTCAAGTATGTAAAAACAACAAAAACAAGCTTAGGTAATAGGCATCATATGTATTCAGGCAGATAATAAATACAGAATTTTTAAAAAATAACATGTTTTGTCTGAGCCAAGTCCAGTCGTGAGAAGAGAAAGGTTCTCCATGTACAGGAACCAGCGATGGAAGCATACATCTGAAAGAGACTAAAAACTTTCTTTAAAACAAATGTTAAAACACATATTTAACAGATAGAGATATGTATACAAGCATGTAGGTAAGTAAAGGAGATAAATATAACCTACTCCTTAGAAAACATAATTATAATCAGGTAAACTAGTTCTCGACTGTATTGAAAAAAACTAAATACTGTATATATTATCCATATGTACAACTATATATATATAGAGGATCTTAAACGAGTTCCCATTTCATATAAGATTTATGAAACGAGTTATGAATTATTTTAATTTAACGAGCCTTTTGGCGAGTTAAAATTAAAAAAAAAATCATGACGAGTTTAAGATCCTTTTTATCACATAACATTGCAATCAAATTAGTAAAAATTAATTCAGATGGACATAGAACCGCCACGACGTCAGACACACTTTAGCGCCTAAATGTCATAAAATAGGCGACGTCGTAACGTCGCGTCTCACACATAACGTTGCGTATAAAAGAGTTCGTGTTTTACCTCTTTACAAAATAGCAGTTTATGCCAACTTTTTAACAAACAACAATGTTTTGGATAACGTGCACTATTTTTATAAGCTGTCACAAATAATAAGTTTGTGACTCAGATCTGGATGAATTTGTTATAAATAAAATAGTTTCAGTTAATAAACTTGCGTAGTGTTACAGGTTTAACTCAACAAATCAAAATCGTTCAAGGTTGTATTACACGTGTGTCATACAAATCCTCAAGTGACCAGAACAATAGCCCGCACCAGTATATATACACAAGAAACACGCCAAAACGAAAAACCTAATTTGCACGAGAAAAACTAACCGAGCACAACACGAATGAAGGCATTATGACTTACATGCTGTTCCGATACGAGAATACAAGAATAATCTCTTGATGTCGTGAATAAATCATTTATTCTCTTCTCTTCAAGCATGTAAAAACAACAAAAACAATCTTAGGTAATAGGCATATGTATTCAGGCAGATAATAAAGCTCAGGAAAACAAAGAGGGAAATACAAAGACAAAAAAACGAGCTTATACATAAATAAATATATAAATGAATGAATAAATAACCAAAAATCAATCAATAAATAAAAAAAAGAAGAAAAAATCAATCAATAAATCAATTATCAATCAATCAATCAATAAATAAATTATCAATCGATCAAGTATCAATCAATCAATCGATCAATTATCAATCAATAAATAAATTATCAACAAATAAATAATCAATTAATAGATAGATAAATTATCAATCATTCCAATAAATAAATAAAAAAATCTATCAAAAAATAAACGATCGATAAATAACCAATCAATAAATAATCAATAAATAATCAATCAATAATCCTTCACAATAATCAATCATTAAATAATCAATCAATATTCAATTAATCAACACTCAATAGTCAATAAATCAATCATCCATCAATCATGAATCAACAAACCATCAATCAAAAAATCATACACCAATAAATCGTCAATCAACAAATTATCAATCAATAAATTATCAGTCAATATCTAATCATAGATATTTTTCAAAATGCATGGCATACCCTGTCAAGCAAAAAAGACCAAATATATAAGAAGGGCATAGCAAGGATCAAACACCAAGCTAACGCCCAACTTAAAGACAGCCCTGAAGTCACGTATACAAGATACTAGACAGGGCCGCGCGCCACCAACCACATGGCATACCCTGCCAAATAAAATATGCATACCCTGCCAAATAATATAAGCATACCCTGCCAAAGTAAAATAGGCATACCCTGCCATATTAGACAAAGCATACCTTGCCAATAAATATAGGCATATTCTGCCAAATTAGGCATACCCCATCAAAGAATATAGGCATAACCTGCCAAGTTACACATACCCTGCCGCATAATATAAGCATACCCTGCCAAATAATATAGGCATACACTGACAATAAATATAGGGATATCCTGCCAATTTAGGCAAAGCCTGCCAAATAATAAAAACACACCATGCCAATAAATATAGGCATAAATATAATTGCCAAATTAGACGTACCGTGCCATGTAATAAAGACATACCCTGCTAAATTATATAAGCAGACCTTGCCAAATCAAATAGGCATACCCTGACAAATAATATAAACATACCCTATACCGAATAATATAAGTATATTCTGTCAAATATAAGAATGGCATAGTCAAGGATTAAACACCAGAATAACTTCCAAATCATAAACCCCTCTGTCACGCATACCTTATACTAGATAGAGTGAAGCAGAATGAAACAACTGTTCAGAAAAACCTCGCATGTTATATGAAAGAATTCGAACTCGCATTAAGAAAGATTTAATGTACAACATCGGATGTACAGACTCAAATGTATAAACTCAAAACAAATTCAAAATATTTCAATTTCATCAAAACATCTGTCTATTCCAGAAGCTAACTAAAATACCATTAATAACAATGACATATTTTCCGAAAAGTATTATCCCAAATTTACACGTATCTCAACAAATTTGCACTTATCTCAAGTACAGTAATCGTATCATAACTGAATGTAATCTCAAAATAATCTTAACTTTATTTCATCTGCATATTTGAATATACATTTAACTATAAATAATTAACTTGCGCTGAAAATGCAAGATTAAGGACTATTGGTCAGCCATCTTTGAAAAAAAAATCCAAAATGGATGGGGTATAATGATTAATTGAAAATTTCATCCAAATGCATATTATAGGCACGAACATTGTCAATGATATAATAGATGACATTAATGCAACACTATTGATGTGAACATAATATCATAAACAATATTTATTTGGCAGAAATAGTGCCCTTTATATTCAAAAAGTTTGACGCAAGTTTACTCTTAGATGTTTTGTTTTTTATGTTAAATAAATTTGTCCATAGAATTGTCCATTTATCTAAAAATGGCACACGAGACATCATTTCTTAATAAAGTAAGCCATGTTATCAAATCATCAAAAATTCGAAGTACACCATTGTTAAAAATGAAGATTTTCTTTATACGCCATGTGCCTCCAACACACGCACATGATACACATGAAAAGCGTGCAGGTGAGTTGTAAATTGAAACATGCTGTATGGTGAAACATTCGGATAAACAGGTTATTTAATCCTATTCATATGTTATTATTTAGTTTGTGCTGTTTTTATAGGAATATAATAATAAATTACTCTTGTGTTGCCATGTTTCTATTCACAACAGTCACTCAGTTGTGTTTAATACATCCAAAAATATAGTTGCCATTTATAATAGTTTGACAATTAAAACCCGTCAGTGCTACCATACTATAGCATTGGGATTGTTTTGAAAGTACATGCCATTGAAACAATAGCTTCTTTTTTTTACAATGATTGACTTTGAAATGTGGATGATGTGATAACATGGCATATTTAATTTAGAAATGATGTCTCGTGTGCCATTTTTAGATAAATGGACAATTCTATGGACAAATTTAACATAAAAAACAAAACATCTTGGAGTAAACTTAAATTTCAATTAATCAATAAATAATTCAACTGGAGCCAACAGTAATGTGATAGAAAGACTGCTCTCATTACCGCTGTTGTTGTTAAACCATGAGTTCTGAGAAATAGAATAAACCTAGAAAATACGTATTCTGTCAAGTAAAAAAGCAAAACCAAAACATCCTTTTTAATCAATATAATAAATCTACATTTAATAACAGAGAGCCTGCCATACAGAAGGTTTTCAACTAAACCATATTTGCTGTCTCAGATTTGCATCTGTCATGCATTGCATTAGCACTACCCGGCTGCATACCTAATCCTTACCATCATGTCCCAATATATATTTTTTAATAATAAATCTCTAGCTCAAGTTTATGTAAGTGAACATTGGTTTTATTAAATAAAATAATTATCTTTATATGACAAATGAATTATAGCTGCAGAAATACTAAATGGGCAAGAAACCCAGTCTTAGAAAAATAACATAATCCATGACTTTGTAAAAAATATCGTATTCGAGATTTAATACAACTGCATTGGTGTTCCGCGGAACACGTGCGGAACACGTGCGTCACCTGTCGGCGCTTTGTCAGTATAACAAGGTTTTTTGGACCCAGATAAATGACCTTGACAAACTGGCCTGAGTCTTTTAGTGAAGAGAACAATGAGTATTTAACCCATATAATGATCTTCAGTGTGACCTTGACCTTTGTATTTTAGTATGGTCATGTCGATGTTGTCATGATGAGTATATATTGAAAGTTTGATGATGAAATATCAAGAAATGAGAAAGTTATAGCCAACGTTAAGTTTTTATGAAGAAATATAGAGTATTCACACCATATATTAACCTTCAGTGTGCCCTTGACCTTTATATTTTAGTATGGTTATGTCGATGTTGGCATGATGAGAATATAATGAACGTTTGATGAAGAAATATCAAGAAATGAGAAAGTTGTAGTCAACGTCAAGTTTTCGTGAAGAAGAAATGAGTATTTAACCGATTTAATGACCTTCAGTGTGACTTGACCTTTATATTTTAGTATGATCATGTCGAATTTGTCATGATGAGTTTGATGAAGAAATATCAAGAAATAAGAGTTATAGCCAACGTTAAGTTTTCGTAAAGAAAAAATGAGTTTCACCCATATAATGACCTTCAATGTGCCCTTGACCTTTATATTTTAGTATGGTTATGTCGATGTTGGCATGATGAGAATATATTGAAAGTTTGATGAAGAAATATCAAGAAATGAGAAAGTAATAGCCAACTTTAAGTTTTCGTGACTGACGGACGGACGAACTGACTGACGAAAGGACGACAAAGTGACCCCTATGTATCGCATTTATCGCATTTTTCTTCGAAAAGGCGACACAAAAAAACTGTAAGTTTGGTTAAGATTGCTCAAGAAATGTTGCCATTATCGTGTTAATAATATGCCAAACTGCATTGTTTGCTAATTCAGGTGCCATAACTCTAATGTTACTAGTCCGATCTTGCTCACTATCTAATTCGACCGAGATCTTTTGGTGATATACAATCTATACAAATTTGGTTAAGATTGCTCTAGAAATGTGGCCTCTATCGTGTAAACAAGATGAAAAACTGCATGTTTTGTTAAATCAAGATAATGCTATGAGGATGCCCATGGCCAAATTTGGTTGTGCTAGGGTAATAAATGTAAGAGATATAGACTTGTAAACACAGCGTACATGCAAACCTTGATGTGGGACGCCGACGCCAACGCCGACGATGGGGTGATTACATAAGCTCTCTTATTCTTCGAAAAGTCGAGCTAAAAATACCCGATTTATTGCGAAAGCACTGAAAAACAACAACACAAAAAACAAGAGCTGTCGGAGAACAGCGCAGCTCGACTATTCGATTTTTCAGAGAATAATAAATTTAGAGCTAGTATATACCATCAGAAAACAAGGCTACAACAATGTGGGGTGGGTTGGGAGCACAACATAACTATGTGTAAGAATTGACCAAAACTACACAGAAATATGTAAAAACAAAACAAAACGAGTATTGAGTGGGGTGCGGGGTGGGGGTGGGAGAGAGTCGGGGTGGATGGTGGGGGGAGTGGGGATGGTGAGGGCAACATATATGTGTAAGAAGCTATCAAAAACAACACAAAAATATGAAGAAAAAAAAATAAAAAATCAAGTTTAAGTGGGGATGGGGTAGAGGCGGGGGGTGGGGAGGGCAACATAGAATTGACTAAAACAACAAAGAAATATGTAAAAAAAAAAATCAAGGGGGTGAGAGGCGGGGTGGGGGTGGGGGCGGGGAAGGGGCAACATATATGTGTAAGAATTGACAAAACCAACACAGAAATATGTAAAAAAAAAAAAAAAAAAAGTTTCAAGTATCGGGGGGAAGGGTGTGAGAGGCGGGGTGGTGGGAGAGTGGGGGTAGGGGGAAGGTTACAACATATATGTGTAAGAATTGACTAAAACAACACAGAAATATGTAAAAAAAAAATTCAAGTGGGGGTGGGGTGGTTGAGGGAGCGGGGGTGAGAGGCGGGAGTGGGTTGGGGGGAGGGGGGGCAACATATATGTGTAAGAATTGACTAAAACAACAAAGAAATATGTAAAAAAAAAAAAAGTTTCAAGTGGGGGGTGGGGGGTTTGGGTGAGAGGCGGGGTGGGGGGGTGGGGGCAGCAACATATATGTGTAAGAATTGACAAAAGCAACACAGAAATATGTAAAAAAAAAAAATAGTTTCAAGTGGGGGTGAGGTGGGGATCGGGGGTGAGAGGCGGGAGTGGGTTGGGGGTGGGGGGGAGGGGGCAACATATGTGTGTAAGAAATGACTAAAACAACAAAGAAATATGTAAAAAAAAAAAAGGTTTCAAGTGGGGGGTGGGGGGTTTGGGTGAGAGGCGGGGTGGGGGGGGTGGGGGCAGCAACATATATGTGTAAGAATTGACAAAAGCAACACAGAAATATGTAAAAAAAAAAAAATAGTTTCAAGTGGGGGTGAGGTTGGGATCGGGGGTGAGAGATGGGAGTGGGTTGGGGTGGGGGGGAGAGGGCAACATATGTGTGTAAGAAATGACTAAAACAACAAAGAAATATGTAAAAAAAAAAAAAAAAAATGTTTCACGTCTTGGAAGGGGGGTGAGAGGGGTGAGAGGCGGGGTGGGGGGAGTGGGGCGGGCGGGGAGGGTTGCAACATATATACTGAGCAACTCTTCTAACTAGACTATTTTTATTTTGCAATATTTTTTTTATTTTAAGTCGTACAAAGTTAAAATGTATTACTCATACATTTGACCATTCACTCTGTATACGTCGGGTCGATAGCTGTCACATTACCTCACACGAAATGCACGTGCGTTTTGTGAAAATTTGCTTTTTTGAATTGTCTCGTGCTAATTTTTTATTTTTATAATCAAATTGTTATAGCCAAACGATATCCACACAATAAAAACACAATATTTTAAAAATTGCGAAGACTAAATATGGAAGAACGAGCTCGAGCAATAGGCATGGTCCAGGCTGGGATGTCTCACTATAAGGTATTGTAATTATTTGACTTACTTTTACGTACTGTTTGTGACTTTCGAATTGCCCGCTCGATTTGGAAAAAAATAAATTGTGATTTTAAATTTCAATAAATTTTGTTGAAATTACGGAATAAAATGTGAAACATGTTAATGTTGTTGTCTGTACAATTTCAGATAATTTCACTCACTAATAAAGATTATAGAGCCGATTATATATGTAGTCTAGTTAGAAGAGCTGCTCAGTATATGTGTAAGAATTGACTAAAACAAGACAGAAATAAGAAAAAAAAAAGAAAAAAAAAGGTGTGGAGGGGAGTGGGGGTTAGGGGGGAGAGGGGTGAGGAGGGAGCCCATGCCCCAATATGGGTGAAGTAATAAGATGCATAATGCTATAACAAATCCCAAACCAAAATTATAGATATATACATGCTTACATGCAAACCTAAAATCTGCCTTTATTTCACATGTTATGGGCTATCACAATTTGGGTTCCATGGGAGCCCAGAATTTGCAGAAGACAAAATTACTTATCCAACCCTTTACCATATACTATAGGAAACCAATTCCAAAATTTAGTTCAGCTAGGACAAGAAATGTAAGAGATATAGACCTGTAAACACAGCTTACACGCAAAATTAAGCAGCCCTTATGATAATGCTATAAGGAAGCTAATGGCCAAATTTGGTTGTGATAGGGTAAGAATTGTAAGAGATATAGACTTGTAAACACAGCTTACACGCAATATTTGATGTGAAATGGGGCACATTTTATGGGCTATCATAATTTGGGTTCCATTGGAGCCCATGGGTTACAGGAACAAAAATTGCTTATGCAGCCCTTACGATGATCCTAAAAGGAAGCCCATGAACAAATTTGGTTGTGCTAGGATAAGAAATGTAAGAGTTATAGACTTGTAAACACAGCTTACACGCAACCTTGATGTGGGACGTCGACGCCGACGCCGAAACCAACGCCGACGCCGACGCCAGGGTGATTACATAAGCTCTCTTGTTCTTCGAATAGTCGAGCTAACAATAAAGTATCTACTTCAGTTATACTTACCATTTAAAACGTCACTGTTGGTGGCATCGCAAATCGAAACACCGTGAAAAAAACGCCCCAAAGTCTGAGCTTGTAAACATCTAGATCACTTCTGAAACAATCCAGATCTCAAAGTGGGTCTGTACTTCCCAGACAAGTACTTCCCAAACAAGCGTATACGTCAAAAATACCTGAAAAAGACGAATACAATAAAATATGAGAAAACTTAAACATGTTAAAAATAACTGGAAAAATAAACTTTACACAACCCAAATTACAGCTTAATATTAATGTTGACAATTTGTGTGTTCGCACATTACATGGTTGCCAGTGACCTGTACAAACAAAAACACATATCAATGTGTGTCTGAGCTCTCACAACCAGCATTAATTAGTAAAAAGTGGGCATCAAAAAGGCCAAATAATTAGCTGTTTTATCCCACAAATAAATGCATTTGGATATTTAAGGTTCGGGATATGCCTTTTTGAGTATTTTGTTCCCAATTCATTTTAACCATATAAATGAACAAATACCAACATGTTATATATCAAAACGATTGGATCAAAAATATGTACAAGATGGAGTATATTTGGGGAAAAAAAATAGTTAGAAAAACTTTGTTATATATGTTCAAAAGTGCATTTGGTCCATTACATATAAAGAAATATTTATTGTTTTTGTGTGTAAATTAACTGCATCTATAACATGGCAATGCCCTACAGTATATAGTGTAGACAAACATCCTACTTAACGACAAAATCACTTAAGAAATTAACAGATGAAAAAAGAAAAAGTGTTTATTTTGTTTGAAAATAGCATGTGGGAACTACTTTTTTCTGTAAAAGTATGGTGGCCAATAAGGACAATACATCCATAATGACTTTCACCACTGACATTGATAATACATCCTTTATAAAACAATAATAATAATGATGGTAAACATTCAATAACATAACACTTGTTTGTATTTCGCACTGTTAAATGTGATATTGCTTTAGTTCGTAAAATAAACGTAATGGCCTCACAGAAACAAAGAGTGGCCAATGACTGTGCACCTTATATCCATCGCTATGGCAACATAATGGCCAGTCCGATATGGCAACAGCAATTCATACAGTAGATTACCTCATAGATCTATAATTTCATAGAAGAGTCTTCAAAATCTTCCAGTAAGTGGTCTATCTCATTGGGCTCATCATCACCATCGTACAACACTTCATAAACACCAGCTTTACATCCGTCAGTTCCAGATATCACAGAAAGTACTGTTCCCTTGAACCATTTAGTGTTTTGGCCATCATCCCCAACTTTCCACTCATGAGATATTTATCGACCAACAAATTTCAACCTGCCTGTTGAAGCTCGTCTGTTAAAAGATAATATTGAACATTTTGCATTTCAATAAAAAGTGTAGTTAGTACACGAAGAAGAATTTAAAGTCCGTTAATACAGACAGACGGCAGACACAGAAACGAGAGCAATAAATCATTCCGATAATGTGAAATATTTTCATACCTTTTTGATGATTGTTTCTTTGATGGTGTATCAATTCAGCTACAACCTGGTTGAAGGGATAGTGCCTTTGTGCTCGCGTCTTCTTGCTTGTCTACAAACTGAAGTATACTTTTAGTATAAATACGACAATGGTTGTTTAAAAACTGTTGATATAAAACCTGAAAATAACATGTCTGTGTTACTGTATTAAAGATAATACATGTACTAGTATATTGTATGATAAAGCATTAGTGTTGAATGTTAACGCAGTTGCTGAGTAACAATTTTTGAGCCAATAGGCTCCATATATATATGTTTCACCCATTAAAAACATCTGACCGTATTCACAATTGAAAACGGAATAATTAAAAAAGGAAAAACATAAATCTGAACTATTTCACCAATAAATTATCCAAACCTAACATCCGTATACATGAATTGTGAATATTGTTGTTGTTTTTTAGACACACTGTTTTGTTGAAAACACATGGACTCCATACTGCCACATAGATTTGATTATATGTAATGGACAATAACAATTAGTGTTTAGTAAATATAACTTTAAGACTTTGACATGTGAAATTATATGACATCAAAACCAATTTAGAGGCAAATCCCGAACCTTAAACAACAACATATCATTAATATAATGCTTAGGGGTCGAGCTCGAACGTGTAAATCGAGCTAAACGGCTCGAAAGGGGCGCCAACACGGTTCTAATAAATAAGGTTATATAGGGCACAAAACAGTGATGTTTGGTTAATTCACTGCTCTCTTATTTTTGGCAATATTTAATTAAATAGTGATAAAAACAGCATAAAAATTACTTGGAACTAAACCATAAAGTTACACTCTAAACAATGTAGAAAGGATTTATTAAAAATATCTACAGATTTTGAAGTTATTTGAAGAAAACTGATTTGGACTACCAAACAAAAGAATCAGTTTACACACTAGTGAGTTAAATTAGACATAAAAGTGTGTGAAATTCCTAAGAACGGATTTACATGCTCAGGAAAAGTAACTGTTAACAGTTATTTGGTAATTGCTGACTATTGTAAACAGCGGATCAACCATGAGTAAGGTGTTAGACTCTACAAAGACAGGACTGTCCAAAGGTGAGACTAGTGTCTCGGGCAGTGTAAAGTTCAGCAATAAGCCACCTAGACCAAAGAGACCACACGCAGATGTGTCACCACAGAACACACGTATTGAGGAAATATCCATTATGCATCATGCAATTGATGATTTGGCAGAAAAAATGATAGTTGTCACAGATACTCTGGATACACTCATGAAAAAAGAGGACATTGAAAGTTTTGTAAGAACTGTGGCTTGCCTGGGGATATTGAGAAGTGATGACTGGCTGATTCACTTCTCTCACATTTTTGACAAAAACTAAATTTATTAGTAATGTGTTTAAAATGAAAATTACATGACTTTTTTGGTAATATAAAGGACTATACTCTGTGAAAAGGATGATTTAATATTTGATTGATTGAAAGAGTTATTTGGATAGTTTTGAATTTTTGAAAATAGACAAAGGATTATTTTCCAGTACTGAGTGAACACTGGAATATTTCTACACAACAACATAACTGTTCTTTCTGGTGATAGTGATAAATGCCATCTGTGCAACTACAATGAGCAAGTCAGTTATATTTACCAATATGTTTTGTGTAATGTTTGCAATACTCCCTTTATATAACAGGCTTATTTATATGTATTGCTTCCTGAGATATACGATAGTGCATGACATACTTTGGAGTTAGCTACTAAATATATACTAGTAAGGTATTTCTACCATTATTACCAAAAACACCATAATAGAGTATAATTATTTAGTTTATGTTAAAAATACATTTTTTAAAGAACTATTTTTCACAAAATGCACAATGTTTTGTTAATTGTGCACTTCTCTTTTTTACAACTGCTGATTGCTGTCTAATTACGATTCCCATCTTTTTTTATCAACACTTATGACTAGTATAAACATATTGTCAGTTAATTGTCAGGGTCTTGGTGCAGTTGAAAAACGTATTGATGTTTTTAACTACCTAAAAAGTAAAAATGGTCACATATATTGCCTTCAGGATATTCACTCTACCACAGCAACTGAAAATTTTATTCGTACACAGTGGGGGAATGATTGCCTTTTTAGTTCAGGAACTGCAAACGCAAGAGGCGTGGCGATACTTTTTAACAAACACTTAGATTATAAAGTACATTCTCACATAACAGATAAGGAAGGTAACTTTCTCATAGCTGACATGACAGTTGAAAATAATCGTTTTACACTTATCAATCTGTATGGCCCAAATAATGATTCCCCTAGTTTTTATGATACTATTTTGTTGAAATATGAACAATTTAAAAACAGTACCCTAATCATGTGTGGAGACTTTAATTTCGTTCAAGATCCAATCCTAGATTACTCTAATTACAAAAGTGTAAATAACAAAAAGGCACGAGAACGGGTTCTAGATATTAAATGTGAGTATAACCTCATTGATCCTTTCAGAGAATTACACCCACATCTAAAACGGTATACTTGGAGAAAAAAACTCCTTTAAAACAAGCCAGACTCGACTTTTTCCTAGTTTCAGAAAATATGTTTTCTTCAATAGAAAGGTGTACTATTGAATCCAGTTACCGCTCAGACCATTCAATGGTCGTTCTAAAATTGAATTTCACTCAATTTATACCTGGTAAACCCCTTTGGAAACATAATAATTCTCTTCTTAGTGATATTGAATATTTAAACGCAATCAATAAAATAATTCAGGACATTAAACTACAGTATGCAGTCCCAATTTACAATATGGAGAACATTCATAATATCCCCAATAATGAATTACAATTTTTAATTAATGATCAACTGTTTCTCGAAACACTGCTCATGAAATTACGGGGTAAATCAATATCGTATTCTAGTTACAAGAAAAAAATGACAGATAAATGAGAAAAAGAATTGATTGCCGAAATAGAAACATTAGAAAATAACCTGTCTTCAAATAATTTAGAAACATTAGAAACATATAAAAATGAATTAAGAATATTAAGAAAACAAAAAATGAATGGCTACCTAATCAGATCAAGAGCAAATATTATTGAAAACGATGAAAAACCAACCTCATTTTTTTGCAATTTAGAATCCCATAATTACGCTTCAAAGATAATTCCCAAAATAGAAAAAGAAAATGGAGAAATCATAACAGATCAACATGAAATTTTAAATGAGTCTAAACATTATTACGAACAACTTTATACTAGCAAAGACAATGAACTAGAAAACGTAAATTTAGAAGAGGATTTGAAAGAATTTGATATACCTAAACTTACAGACAATGAATCAATTAATCTTGAAGGCCTTATATCTATTGAAGAAGCCTTGGCAACACTTAAAAAAATAAAAAAATAACCGTAGCCCTGGTTCAGATGGTTTCGGTGCCGATTTCTTTAAAGTGTTTGGCGACAAATAGGACATTTTGTAGTACGATCTTTAAATTATGGATTCAGTAAGGGAGAACTATCAATAACTCAAATAGAAGGAATAATAACTGTTATACCAAAAGAAAATAAATCAAGACTGCATGTAAAAAACTATAGGCCTATCTCCCTTCTTAATTGTACATATAAAATTGCCTCAGGATCTATTGCAAATAGAATTAAATCAACACTTATTAAGCTGATAAATAAAGATCAATCAGGTTTTATCTCAGGAAGATACTTAGGAGAAAATACCAGACTTATATATGATGTTATGCAATACGCAGGAGAAAATAATCTGTCGGGTTTAATTCTCTTGATTGACTTTGAAAAAGCTTTCGACTCTCTATCTTGGGCCTTTATATTTAAAGTACTTAATTTTTTTAACTTTGGAGAACGTTTTATATCATGGATAAAGGTTTTATATAAAAATGCCAAATTGGCTGTTAATCAAGGGGGAAACCTGTCATCGTTTTTCAACATCGGTAGGGGCTGCCGTCAGGGGGACCCCTTATCACCTTATATTTTTATTTTGTGCGCTGAAATACTGGCGATTAGGATAAGGAATAATAAAAAGATTAAAGGTATTACTATAGAGAATGTAGAAATTAAACTTTTACAATATGCAGACGATACATCTGTCCTTTTGGATGGATCGGATACATCCCTGAATGAAACACTATCAGAACTACATAATTATTCTAAATATTCTGGATTAAACTTAAATTTCGACAAAACACAAGTGGTATGGATAGGGAAGAAAAAATACAGTTCAGATACAATCAAAACAAAATGGAAACTTACCTGGGGAAAAGATAATTTTAAGCTACTAGGAATACATTTTAATGTCAACTTAGGTAAAATGATAGAATTAAACTATAATGATAAGATTTTAAAAATCCAAAATACAGTAAAGATATGGATGCGAAGATATTGAACGCCACTTGGTAAAATCACGGTTATAAAAACACTGTTACTTCCTATTTTAAATAATATCTTTATATCTCTTCCAAACCCAAATGAAAACATAATCGCAAAAATTAATGACATATTTTATGATTTTTTATGGGAAGGGCCTGCAAAAATTAAAAAAACAGTTATAGTTAAACAATATTCTGAGGGCGGTCTCAAAATGATAAATCTGAAAGCTTTCATACTTAGTCTTAAATCAACCTGGTTAAGAAGACTCATAACTAATGAGGGGACTTGAAAGCAGCTTGTTGAAAACCTAATAGACATTAAAACATTAACATCTTTCGGTAATGATTACTGTGAAACATTAATAAAAAAAATGAAAAACAGTTTCTGGATCGATGTGCTAAATTCATATGCTAAACTTATTGAGTATAGAATACCTAACTCACCAGAAGAATTTGGGTCAACCCCACTGTTCTATAATAATAATATTCTGATTGGCTCTAAGCCTTTCTTTAATAAAATATGGTATATGAATGGCATCAGGTTTATAAATGACCTTATCAAGGAAAATGGTGATTTTTACTCATTAACTGAGCTTGAAGAAAATACCGGTATCAAAACAAATTTTCTAATTTATGAAGGCGTAATAGCTGCCATTAAAACATTTAAGAAAAAGTTACACAATTTTACAATTAAAAAAATAGAAAACCCAATTCTACCTGCGAATATTAAACCACTCATCAAAAACAAGAAAGGTTGCACTGATATGTACTCTATTCTTAACAGAAATAATGAAAGTCCAACTTCAAAAGCTAAATGGGAACAGATGTATGATATTAATACAGAAGCATGGAAAAACATTTACTCATCCCCTTTCAAAATAACTACTAGCACAATACTACAATGGTTTCAAACACGGATTAATCATCGGCTTCTTTCAACACAGCATTATCTGCACAAAATAAAAAAAGCAGAAAACCCTTATTGTCACTACTGCCACGAGGATGAGACTATTGTTCATATGTTGTGGACCTGCCCTTCAACTCAGACCTTTTTAACACAGATAAATACACTCTGCTTATCAAAAAATATAAATCTGAAGCTATCAGAGCATGCATTTATTTTTAACATAGGTAAAGAACAATCAACTGTAGAGCTACAAATTATCTTAGAAATTAAATATTACATATTTTCTTCAAAACGACTGAAAACAACGCTCTCTGTTACTCCAATGATATACAGACTTCGTTATTTATACGAAACGCATAAACAAATCGCAATCAGAAACAATCAACTAGAAAGTTTTGAAAATACATGGAGCAATTTTAAAACCATTTTAAATTAATCTAGCCTATCTTTTTATCCATCCACCCCTATGAATTCTTACAATAAACCAAGACACTGACAGTTGTGTATATATGTGTATATATGTATATGTATGTGTGTATGTGTATGTATGTATATACATGTATATATATTAAATATATAAATATTGTTATATAAACAGTAATTTATACAACTCTATAATTAGATGGGCTAGTGGACGGCAATCAAAATGTAGTTTAAAGAGTTTTTCTCTTTCTTTTTTTTTGTTGCTTTAAATGATTTTCTCCCCTCAAAATAACATCTCCCCTGCCTCAACCATCTAATACATGTATCTATTCTGTTTTACTCTTATATCATTTTATGATGCTGAATTGTAAATATATATATATATGTGTTTAGTAAATGAATATTACATGCTGTAAAATATTGTAAGGTGTGGCAAGGGATGGTCCTCCCCGACCCTTGCTCCACCTATTGACGGGGAGATTAAACGGGTCGTCAAAAGACGGCTCAAAAAAAAAAAAAAAAAAACTGTGGTGACTGGATGACTTCAACAAAAACATGGAATTTACCATATCAACCAAATTGGAAGAGAAAACCAGAAGCTTGAACAAAAACCTAGAAAGTGTTGAAAACGAGAACGAGCAACTTAAGAAGGACTTAATAGCTCAAAAATCAAATCTCTCTGATATGAAAAAAAGAGTTGAAAATTCGGAGAGACGTTCAAAGGATGCAGAACAAAAAGCAAACTATAATGAACAGTACTCCAGAAAAAACAACATAAAGTTCATGAATGTTCCTCAAATACCATCTGAAACTGAGGAATCTCTCTCTAACAAAATCTGTGAAATGGTAGCGACTACGGGTGTAACCATCAACCCCTAAAAGATCGTAGCCAGACACAGGATACCAGGAAAACCAGGACACCCAAAACCAGTTTTGCTTAAACTCATGAACAATAATGAGAAATCTAAGATCATGAGACACAGGCGCGAATTCAAACAAGCGGGTACACGACTGGTAGATGATGTTACGAAATCCAATGCCCAGCTGATTTCACGCCTCCATGATGACGACGCCATCGAGTCCGCTTGATATTTCAACGGTGGCGTTTTTGGGAAAACGAAAATGGGCATCAGACACAAGTTCGACATACACGATGATATTGCGCACGTGATTAAGAAAAACTAACTGCTTTTCTGTAAAAATATGTTTTATTCCCTTTTTTTTCTCTTCATAATCAGTTCAGAATAAACAAAGTGGTAATAATATAAACTAACTGCACAGACATTTAAAGTGATACATTTAGATAAATGTTCATTTTGCAATGATTTTCATGTGTTTAATATCTATATTCCTGGTGAAAAGGACATATTAAAGGACGTATTATCCGAGCTGACTTTAAACTTATTGACATTCAGGAGTCTGGATTATTTTGAGGTGCCACGCTTTTAACAGCAAGACTCCAATATATTATAATATATATATATATTTGATTGAATCATACATGTGTAAGGATTCTGAATTTACTAAATGGACATAAGGAGTTTTAATTTTTAAATTGGAAACATGTAAGTTTGTTTATCCTCATTTCTTAAATTATTTTTGCAGACTTTCCTATGACCCCTTCGTTTGACAAAACAGCATTCTTGACTATGAAGTAATTCTGTTTTATGTTTGTCTTTTTCTGCTAGAGAGAGAGTGAGAGAGATTTAAGTAATATAGTTTATTTACACCTTATACAGTTAGTTTACAAAGGGACACAACTGCTATTAAAATTTCAGTAAGAACAACAACTACTATGAAATAATTATGTTGTTTTTTCTGGTAGAGAGAGATTTAAGTAATATAGATTATTTACACTTTATAGTTAGTTTACAAAGGGACACAACTGCTATTAAAATTTCAGTAATAACAATTTTATATCAAGAAAAATCAAGATAAGAAAAAAATGTTGTATATATAGACCTGTATACTCTTTATTGTTTATTTTTAGCTTCTAAAGCTGGTTCCTGATGTTTTTGTTGAGTTGATTTGCATTCACAACAAAAAAACAGAAAACAGAACTTCAAAAATTTAAATAAATAGTTTTTTCATGATAAAAAAATAAATATACTGATACATATATATGTTAATCTTAAAGCTAAAGAAAAATTTTGATTTGCCAAAAATTAAGACTTTTTTTATTTTCAAAATGCAGATATGTATCTTTTTACTGCATTTGATAATATTTTTCATTATTTCTGAAAACTGTTTATGTGTGGTCCACTTTTATAGTCATATTATAAATGACAGAGATTAAAATTTTGTCAGTTAATTGTCAAGGTCTTGGTTCAGCAGAGAAAAGAGTTGATGTATTCAATTATCTTAAATCAAAAAAATGTCATGAATATTGCCTTCAGGACATCCATTCCACTGAAGCCACTTAAAAGTTTATTCGCACCCAGTGGGGTAATGAATGCGTATTTAGTTCAGGCACCTCAAACTCTCGAGGTGATGCCATATTATTCAGCAAAAACGTAGAATATAAAATACATAGTCATATTTCAGATAATGAGGGTAATTTTCTGATTATGGACTTAACTGTAGATAACAACAGATTTACACTTATAACGCTCTATGGGCCAAACAATGATTCACCCACTTTTTTTGATAATATTCTACATAAAACTGAGCAATTTAATAATAATACTTGGATCATATGTGGCGATTTTAATTTAGTGTTAGACAAAAAGCTTGATTACTGTATTTATAAACACGTTAACAATAAAAATGCTAGAGAAAGATTATTAGAAATTATTGCACAGAATAATCTTATAGATCCTTTTCGAGAATTACACCCTGAGTTAAGAAGATAAACATGGAGACGCAAAAGACCTCTACAGCAAGCAAGACTTGATTTTTTTCTTGTATCCGAAACGCTTTTTCCGTCTGTAAGTAAATGCACAATTGAATCTAGCTATCGCTCTGATCACTCGATGACAATTTTGAATATAAATTTTACGCATTTTATTCGAGGTAAACCATTGTGGAAACATAATAACTTTCTTCTCAGTGATATTGAATACTTAAATATAATGAATTCAAAAATAAAGGAAGTTAAAGCACAGTATGCAGTGCCGATTTACAACAACGATAACATAAATAACATACCATTATGATGATCAGTTATTTTTAGAAACACTGCTAATGGAATTATGGGGTAGATCTATATCATATTCAAGCTACAAAAAGAGAACAAAAGAAAATCGAGAAAAAGAATAAATAAAACTCATTGAAGTTCTAGAACACGATCTATCATCCGACAAAATCCAATCTATGGAAATACTTAAACAAGAACTTCAAAACCTAAGAAAAGATCAAATGCAAGGGTATTTGATACGATCACGAGCAAAACTAGTAGAAGACGGTGAAAAACCTTCGAAGCTTTTTTGTAACCTAGAAAAACATAACTTTGCATCTAAACTAATTCCAAAACTAGAAAAACAAAATGGAGACATAATAACAGATCAATTTGAAATTTTACAAGAAGCTAAGAATTTTTATAAAGATTTATACTCCAATAAAGATGAGTTACTAGAAGATATAGACTTAGAAAATGAGCTGTCGGGAGTAAACATACCTAAACTTATTACAATTGAATCTAACTCAATAGAAGGTCCCTTAACATACGAAGAATTAGCCACGACGCTAAGAGCCATGTCTAATAATCGAAGTCCAGATTGGTCATTTTATTGTCCGGTCGCTTAATTGTGGGTTCAATATAGGGGAATTATCTATAACCCAAAAAGAGGGCATAATTACTGTTATACCCAAAGAAAATAAATCCAGGCTTAACATTAAAAACTACAGACCATTTTCATTTCTTAATTGTGTATACAAAATTGCCTCGGGTGCCATAGCCAATAGATTTAAATCTACACTTGACAAATTAATTCATAGGGATCAATCTGGTTTTATTGCAGGTAGATATTTAGGTGAAAACACAAGATTTATATATGATATTATGCAATATGCAGAAGAAAAAATCGAAATGGACTTGTTTTTCTAGTGGATTTTGAAAAAGCGTTCGATTCACTTTCATGGGCATTTGTTTACATCTATGGCTCTAGACGGATCTCCATCTTCACTTAGAGAAAGTTTATCAGAATTATCGAAATATGCAAAATACTCTGGTTTAAATGTAAACTTTGATAAAACACAAATAATATGGATAGGCAGAAAAAAATATAGCCAAGACACAATTCAAACTAAGTGGAAATTAACTTGGGGGGAAACACAATTTAAATTATTAGGTATAAATTTCAATGTTGATCTAGATAAAATGTTAGACATAAATTATAATGAGAAAATAACAAAGATTCAAAATTTGATCAAGATATGGAAAAGAAGATATTTAACTCCATTAGGGAAAATAACAGTTATCAAATCACTACTCTTACCAATATTAAACCATTTTTTTATATCTCTTCCAAATCCTACAGAATCCATTATAGCAAAAATTAATGGCATACTGTACGAATTTCTTTGGGAAGGTCCAGCAAAAATAAAAAACACAGTTATAGTAAAGCAATATTCAGAGGGAGGTCTCAACATGATAAACTTAAAGGCTTTTATCTTCAGTCTAAAATCCACGTGGATAAGAAGGTTAATTGTGAGTGAAGGTAAATGGAAACATGCAGTTGAAAGTTTCATTGATATTAAAAAATTAGCAGTTTTAGGCAAATGCTATTGTGAAACAATAATGAAGAAAACCAATAATAAATTTTGGATTGATGTTTTATCTGCTTTTGCCGCAGTCATTAACAGTAGTAAAATTGAATCTGTAGATACGTTTTTATTAAGTCCAATTTTTTACAATAACAGTATTTTAATTGACAGTAAGCCAGTATATTATAAAAATTAGTTTGATAAAAATATTTACCTAATAAATGACCTATTTAAAGATAATGGAGAACTATATTCCATTAGTGAATTCGAAGATATGTATGGTTTAAAACAGATTTCTTACAATACAGTGGCTTAATATCAGTTATTAAATCCTTTCAAAAGAAGATATTGAAAACAACAGTTTTAAGTAAAATGCCACTTCCAAATATATCATCAAACATCACCCCATTTATCCAAAACAGAAAAGGTTGCAAAATATTTCACAATATTCTAAATAAAAACAGCGATAAACCAACTTCAAAATTAAAATGGGAACTTAGTTATGACATAGAGGAAGAAACATGGACATATATATATGCTTCACCATTCAAAAGTACAATGAGCACACCGTTGCAATGGTTTCAGATTAGAATAAATCACAGATTACTTCCAACTAATCTTTACTTACAC